>JBAKBP010027649.1:0-29767 GCA_037953745.1 Lithodes maja | reverse complement strand
AATAGTTTCAAAACCTTTAGAGACACAAGAGATGAGAGCAATTGGACGATAGTTGGAGGGTTGAGAATGGTCACCCTTCTTTGGGACAGGTTGAATGAGAGCGAACTTCCAGCAAGAAGGGAAGACGTTAGAGAAGAGACAGAGACAAAAGAGTTTGCCTAGGCAGGGAGTCAGCACGGAAGAACAGTTTTTGAGTACAACAGGAGGAACACCATTCGGACCTTACGCCTTCTATGTACTAACCCCAGAGAGGATAGAAAGTACATCTTTAGAAGAGATTAGGGTATTAGGCATAAGTAGGAGAGAGGGGGGTGGAGAGGGATGAATAGCACCGGAATCATCCAAGGTGGAGTTTTTAGCGAAAGTTTGAGCGAATAGTTCAGCTTTGTCAGAGGAAGAAGTGATGGTTGTGCCATCAGAGTGGAAAAGGGGAGGGAAAAACGAGGAAGAAAAATTGTCGGACAGGTTTTAGGCTAGATGCTAGAAACCTTGGGAAGAGCTAGAGTTGGATAGTTCAGTGCATTCAGTGCATCGGCCCAACATTCTTGACCTGTTTCTAACTTCTAACCCTTCTTCTTATACTGTCGATCTTTTCTCTCCTTTGGGCTCCTCCGACCATAAACTTATCTCTGTCACCTGTCCTATCTCTCCAGTACAGCCACCCGATCCTCCTAGCCGGCGGCGCTTGTGGCACTTTGGCGCTGCCGACTGGGAGGCTCTTCGGCAGTACTTCTTTGATTTCCCATGGAATGATTTCTGCTTCCATGGCCGAGGACCCTCGGAGAGTGCTGAACGCATTACCGAGGTAATCCTATCGGGCATGGAAGCATACATTCCATTCTCTTTCTCTCAGACTAATGCTAAAAAATCTTGGTTTACTCACGCCTGTTCTACTGCTGTCCGCAATAAGGAGGAAGCATTCAAACGGTACCGACGCCTTAAAACTCAAGACTCTCATTCTTCATATGTTTCTGCCCGGAATCAAGCCAAATCTGTTCTTCGACTTGCCAAACACTCTTTCATCAATAATAAATGCACTGAACTATCCAACTCTAGCTCTTCCCAAGCTTTCTGGCATCTAGCCAAAAACCTTTCCAACAATTTCTCTTCCTCGTCTTTCCCTCCCCTTTCCCACTCTGATGGCACAACCATCACTTCTTCCTCTGACAAAGCTAAACTCTTCGCTCAAACTTTTGCTAGAAACTCCACCTTGGATGATTCCGGTGCTATTCCTCCCTCTCCGCCCTCCTCTCTCTTACTTATGCCTAATATCCTAATCTCTTCTAAAGATGTACTTTCTACCCTCTCTGGGCTTAACACTAATAAGGCGTACGGTCCGGACGGTGTTCCTCCTGTTGTTCTCAAAAACTGTGCTTCCGTGCTGACTCCCTGCCTAGGCAAACTCTTTCGTCTCTG
This sequence comes from Lithodes maja, assembly GCA_037953745.1. Lineage (NCBI taxonomy): Eukaryota > Metazoa > Arthropoda > Malacostraca > Decapoda > Lithodidae > Lithodes > Lithodes maja. The sequence goes on along the minus strand of JBAKBP010027649.1, from coordinate 28,351 downwards.
TCTATCCTCTAACGTCTTCCCTTCATGCTGGAAGTTTGCTCACATTCAACCTGTCCCAAAGAAGGGTGACCGCTCTCAACCCTCCAACTATCGTCCAATTGCTCTTATCTCTTGTCTTTCTAAAGTTTTTGAAACTATTCTTGCTTCCAAATTTCTTAAGCATTTCTCTTCTCATAATCTGCTCTCAGATCGCCAGTATGGCTTCCTTAAGGGTCGCTCTACTGGTGATCTTCTTTCATATCTTACTAACTCTTGGTCATCCTCCTTTCGGGACTTCGGTGAGACTTTTTCTATTGCACTAGACATATTGAAAGCCTTCGATAGAGTCTGGCATAAATCTTTAATTCTAAACTACCCTCCTTCGGTTTCTATCCCTCCATCTGTGCCTTTGTCTCTAATTTCCTTTCCGGCCGTTCCATAGCTGCGGTTGTGGACGGCCATTGTTCACTTCCTCACCCTATAAACTCCGGTGTTCCTCAGGGCTCTGTCCTATCTCCTATTCTCTTTCTAATTTTTATAAATGATCTCCTTAACTGTACCTTAATTCCCATCCATTCATACGCAGACGACTCAACCTTACACTACTCCATTAGTTTTTCAGAACGCCCCAGCCAGCAATCCCTCAACGACAAACGTAATGAAGCCATAGAACTCTTAAATTCTGATCTAAATACTATTTCCAATTGGGGCAGAGAAAACCTTGTTAACTTTAATGCTTCCAAAACCCAATTTCTCCATCTATCTACCCGTCAGGATCTCCCAGCGGACTATCCCTTATTCTTCAACAATACAAAAATCAACCCTTCATCTTCTCTCAATATTCTTGGTCTCTCTTTTTCTTCTGCTCTCATTTGGAAGGACCATATTACCAGTCTTGCTAAGGCAGCCTCCCAGAAGCTGGGTGTGCTCAACCGCCTTAGGGGGTTCTTTTCCCCTGCACAGCTTCTTGCTCTGTACAGGGGCATAGTGCGCCCTTGTATTGAGTATTGTTCACATGTGTGGGGAGGTTCCTCTCACACCGCTCTCCTAGACAAAGTTGAAAGGAAGGCCTTTCGTATCATTAACTCCCGTCCACTCACCAACTCTCTGCAATCTCTCTCTCTCCGCCGCAATGTTGCATCTCTCTCGCTATTCTATCGCTACTATAATAATCAGTGTTCCTCAGAGCTATCCCAGTGCATACCACCTCCTTTACGTAGGGCACGTGGTACCCGTCTTGCAACTCAATCCCACCCCTACTCTGTGCAACTCTCCAACCCAAGAGTGAAACGTTACTCTCAAACTTTCTTCTACTCAACATCTGAGCTCTGGAACTCTCTCCCAGAATCAGTCTTTCCCTCTTCCTATGACTTAAATTGCTTCAAACTCTGTGTGTCCAGGCATTTTGGCTCGAACGTCCCTTGATTTTGGCCCTGTCACTCTTTCAACTATGGGGGAGGCACTCGCTATAGGCAGTTATGCCTTTTGCCTCCCTCAATCACATAGAAAAAAAAAAAAAAAAAAAAAAAAATTATTATTGATGAAAGAGTGTTTGGCAAGTCGAAGAACAGATTTGGCTTGATACCGGGCAGAAATATAGGAAGAATGAGATTCTTGAGGTTTAAGGCGTCGATACCGTTTAAATGCTTCCTCCTTATTGCAGACAGCAGTAGAAAAAGCATGAGTAAACCAAGAATTTTTGCACTAGTCAGAGAGAAAGAAAATGGAATGTATGCCTCCATGCCCGATAGGATTACCTCTGTAATGCGTTCAGCACTCTCCGAGGGTCCTCGGCCACAGAAGCAATATTCATTCCATGGGAAATCAAAGAAATACTGCCAAAGAGCCCCCCAGTCGTCAGCGACAAAGTGCCACAAGCGCCGCCTGCTAAGAGGATCAGGTGGCCGTACTGGAGAGATAGGACAGATGACAGAGATAAGTTTATGGTCGGAGGAGCCCAAAGGAGAGAAAAGATCGACACTATAAGAAGAAGGGTTAGAAGTTAGAAACAAGTCAAGAATGTTGGGCCAATCTCCGAGGCGATCCGGGATACGGGTAGGTTGCTGAACCAACTGCTCTAGGTCATTTAGGATAGAAAAGACGTAGGCTTGTTCACCAAGTTGGTAAGTAGAATTAGAGGAGAGCCATTGGTGGTGATGAATGTTGAAATCTCCTAAAATGGAGATTCAGAGAAAGGAGAAATGGCTAGAATGTGTTTCACTTAAGAGTTTAGATAATCAAACAATTTGGGAAAGTCGGTAGAGTTAGGGGAAAGACAGATATCACATAAATATTTAATATGAGAATGACAGGAAAGTTTGAGCCAAAAAGTGGAGAATTCAGAGAAGCCACAATCGGAAATACGAGAGCAAGTGAGTTTGTTGTGCAAGTATGCACAACATCTGCCTTTGGTTTTGAAACTAGGATAGAGAAAGTAGGAGGATACAGAGAAGGGGCTGATGGCAGTTGCTTCAGACACCTGATTTTCACACCCACTAAATATGTCAGCCTTGGCTGGGATCGAAGCCAGGTCAAGCAGATTCACACGTGAGCGTGCTTGCCACTCGATCGCCGTGGCTCCAGTGCTGAATGAAATTATCAAGCACTAGTCTCAATAAAATGTATGATTGCAGCCAAAACAATAAGGGTGAACCATGGTCGGGAGGTTTATGGTCGATGTATGAACTATTAAGTTAACACGGATATTATATGCGATTGTTGTTACAGGAATGGATGGAGGAGGTTTCTTAGGAAGAACATGTGAAGGTATTTGTAACCTTTTAATTGACAAACCTGAAAGGTTATCATCCCCGATGTTGTGAAGAGACTTTGTTGTGGAAGTGTATATTATCATCTGAGGTGAAGTCAATGGTATTGAGGCCTGGTGAATGTTGTTCCGAATGTTGAGATACTTGCTTTGGAAGGTGTTTATTGTATTCATTTTCTCCCGGTCATCATTGTTCCCTTTCTAATGTCCCTTGCTAACCCTCCCCATCTATTTAACGGGAATGAAGGGTTGGCTATTGACAGTCTGACTGCCTGTTGCACTTTCTGTGGCAGCACTAGCATGACCAGATGCTGCCTGTTATATACTAATGACTATACTGTTTCAGCGACCAGGTAGATGTCAATAGTTCCAGCTGATTGACTTGTGCGACCATAGTGATCCAGCAGCCCACATAATGGACACATTAACAATACCCAACAGGGTTTTACAAACTAATGGTCCTCGGAGTCACCGTCCTACACATATTATCTGCCATCACTCACAGTGGTTACCGGAGAATTCACCCCGAAACCAAATCGCCCCGCTCTTGGACAACGAGTTCGCCCCGTTTATCCCCCCCTCCCCCCCCCCCCCCCCACCACCACCACCACTACTGGAGCTTACCACTTATTTCCATCCCTCCCCCAACCCCTGAGGTCTTCTGCAGTAAAAACTGATGCAAAGAAGGAATTGAGGACATTACTCAATTGTACTCATTTGTTAGGTTAGGTTAGGTTAGGGTTAGGTTAGGTTAGGATTAGGTTATTTTAGGTTAGGTTAGGTTAGGGTAAGGTTAGGTTAGGTTAGGTTTGGTTTGGTTTGGTTAGATAGATAAATAGAGGGGGAATTCTTCAGTACCCCTTTAGGGTGGAGGGGGGACATTAACCCGGGAGCTACGGGGAGACTCTTAAGAGTTCCCCCGGCGCACTGCGGGGAGACTCTTGAGAGTAAGTGAAAAAAAAAATCAACTTTTGACATCGAAAAAAAAAATATTTTTAGATTTTTATTTTTTTATTTTTTTATTTTTTTTTTGGCCCCTGGGCCATGCAATATCTCAGTCCTCTACCTCCCCTCCTTCCCCACTTTCCTCCTCTCCTTCAGTTATCACCTATTTTCCCTGTTATTCCCTTATTCTGAGGTATATTTTCGTGCTAACATTAGCGAGTTGCAAGCAGGGTGTTGTCATCACTGATGGCAAGCGAGTGCAAGAGAGAGAGAGAGAGTATCGATCGACTGTGTCTCAGTGGCCTTGGGGGAAATTGGCGGGAAAGCAGTTTGCCTCACCCATACATTATACAACTCGCGGGCTATATCTCCGATTTTGACCATCCAAACGCTGTTTTCACTCGTTTTATTGTTGTTTCAGGTTAATACCTTTATAATCAACCCAAAATGGGCGCATATGGATAAGTATTAATGCTATTAATGGCACAATGAATATTTTAGTGACGGAAACACCTCAAATACGTCAGCACAGGGGGACGTTTCCAATTACCCCCATGCGCACTTCAGAGGTTAACGGGGCGAACTCACGGCGAGGCTACTTCTCAAAGCGGGGCGAATTCTCCAGTATTCCTCACAGTGCACTCGTTTTATGGTTACGCATATAGTTATTAATGATTATATAGGGTGACAGCCTCTTATCTAACTTATACATTTTACTGCACATAATATGTAGTTACCCTTGCATAGACTTAATCATGAGATATTTAACGTTAACATAGTTATATCAACATTTAAACCACCCTCCCCCCACACACACAAACACTCACTCACACACATACAGCTGCCACGTGGAATTGTGATATAATTATGGTCTCTTCAGGCCTAGCATGGTTGCTAAGTTTCAGTATATCTTAAATAGTTCCTACGCATGTTTTTCTCTTCCAGAAGCCAATAGGTATAAGTCATAACATGATTGGTTGTTAAAATATCAGTGGATATATAATATTGTTTTCATGAGCTACCCTGGCAACCTGTAACACGCTGAGTTAGTTGCGAAAGATAATAATTGGTAGCAGGTCAGGTTTCCTGCTATCAGTACCATGTAATCTGATACTACCTGTTTTCATGGTCGGATTGTCGGCGACGAAACCGGCTCCCCCACCAGGTTCTTTACTTGGTGGGTGGGTGGCTAGACACCCTGCATGACTAAAAACAATACATGCAAAGGGCGGAGGAACTTTTTAGTCAACGGCCATCTAGCAACTTCATGGAAATGTTTTGCCTTACGGTAATTTTTTGCCATGGTGGATGAATTGGATATTGCCATAGCCTTTGTACCAAGGTCTTCCTTTGTCTGTTTTCATCCATCCCTGCTGTTATGGTGCTATTACAGCGCTCTTTCTATCACAACAATCTCCTGTTTTTGTCTTAAGGTGGTACAGCAGGCTGATAAGGAAGACATAAAGTTTGGAGGATTTCCATGAGTTTTGTCCTTCTTTTCTGCTATCTCTCTGCATTTCTTTAAAATCCACCACTACTGTTCCCTCTTGGATATGGTGTCCTTGGGGGTTTATTCGCCTTGCCCAGATGTGATGGTTCCTTCTGGGTCGACTCCTATATATATAATTTTTTGTTTCATATTGTATGGTTTGCTTCTTTCAATTATATATGTTTCATATTGTATGGTTTGCTTCTTTCAATTATATATGTTTCATATTGTATGGTTTGCTTCTTTCAATTATATGTGTTTCATATTGTATGGTTTGCTTCTTTCAATTATATATGTTTCATATTGTATGGTTTGCTTCTTTCAATTATATATGTTTCATATTGTATGGTTTGCTTCTTTCAATTATATATGTGTTTGTTTGCTCTTTTATCCGGTGATATAGAATTAAATCCCGGTCCTCATAGCCCTAATCATCCTGCGAGAAGAAGTTGCTGTATTCTGTATTCTAACATCCGTGGACTTCATAAGAACATTAAAGATCTTACTATGGCATCAGTGGATTATGACATTGTCTTTTGTTCCGAAACTCTTGTTTCTGACCATAGACACATTTCAGAACTGCTCATACCTGGCTTTAATAAACCACGTCTTATTCGCCGTGACTCTCTTCCTCGTGCTCGTGGAATGAGTTTATACATCCGATCTGGCTATAATGCCCAGCCTTTGACGACATTTCTTTGTGGTTGCCACGAGACCCAGTTGGTTAAAGTTTCCAGTAAATATCATAACCACTACATTTTTAGCCTATATAGAAATCCTGATGCCAATAACAATCTATATGACTGTCTTTTAAATGCCTTGGCATTAATTCAGTCTGTTGATGTCAAGTCATCTTTCGTGTTTGTTTGAGATGTTAATGCATATCATCAAGAGTGGCTAAACTCGGTCTCTCCAACAAATAGAAATGGTCACGCTGTCTTGGATTTTGCTAATTTGTCTGGGTGTGAGCAGTTGATTGCTGGACCTACACATATTTCTGGAAACTGTCTCGATCTCGCCTTAACAGATGTTCCTGGTGTTGTGGAGACTGCAGTTCTTGCTCCTGTAGGTACTTCTGACCATAATGCCGTAACCTGTAAAATCAATCTTGAATTTACTGTGCCAGATATCACTATATCTCGTAAAGTCTATCTTAAATCTCGAGTTAATTGGGATAATGTATGTGATGATGTTACCAATATCCACTGGAACCGCATACTAAGATCTGATGACCCTGTTTCATCCCTCAATAACTCTCGCTTAGACATCCTGCAAAGAAGAGTCCCTTCTAAGTTAATAACATTCTGTATTAAAGATAAAGCTTGGTTCAATGACGACTGTAAGCGTGCATATAATAACAAGCAGGCTGCATATCACCGCTGGAGACTTAATCGAACCCAGTTGCTTTGGGATGACTATGTACATCTTCGGTCAGGTGCGCAGAGAGTATATAGTACAGCCGAGAGGGATTACAATTCCCATTTGCAGGAAGTTCTCGCAGGTGCTACTCAGCCACATAAATGGTGGGCCTCACTTAAGGCCTCACTATTTGGAATTGACTCCACCATGCCCCCACTTCGTGATTCTGATGGTTCTATCTCTTTTGATCCATTAACTAAGGGTAATATGCTTTCTAATATTTTCATAGGTAAGCAGTGATCAGGAATTGCAATTGCCCTTGACATGTTTCCCTAGTCCTAATCTAAAGTCGATAGCATTCAAAGCAGCTGAATTGAGACAATATTTATTGGATCTTGACACTTATGGTGGGATTGACCCAGATGGATTTTTCCCTCTCTTCTTTAAGAACATTGCTGTTGTCCTAGCACCTAAATTGGCTATTGTATTTAGGTTGCTCTTGAAATCTGGTAGTTTTCCTCTTTGCTGGCGAAAAGCTAGCATCACTCCAATTCCGAAGGGAGCTACTGCTTCGTCATCCCCATCTGAGTATCGTCCTATATCCATAACGCCGATTCTCTCAAAGAGCTTTGAGAGGCTTTTAGCTAGACGCCTTTCTTCATACTGTAATCTTCTTGATATAATACCCAATTCACAGTTTGGTTTTCGCAAAGGTTTGGGTACTTGTGATGCGCTTTTAACTTTATCTCATGATCTTCAGTCTTCGTTGGACAAAGGGTATGAATCTCGTGTTGTGGCTATTGATATTAGTTCTGCTTTTGATCTTGTTAATCATAAAGCCCTTTTATATAAGCTGCAACTTCATGGTATTGGTGGTAGTCTTTTATCTATTTTTAAAGAATTTTTGACAGACAGGTCTCAGCATGTTGTCGTTGATGGGTGCACTTCTGTTTCTGTGCCTGTTGTTTCGGGTGTTCCACAGGGCAGTGTGCTTGGACCTCTGTTTTTTATTATTTGTACTGCTTGCTTGTGCTATGAGCTTGAAAATAAACTAGTTTCTTATGCCGATGACATAACTTTATACTCATCAATTCCATCTCCAGAGAGTAGAATTGAAGTTGCAGCATCTCTAAACAGGGACTTGGCTAAGATTACCTCTTGGTGTGAACTTTGGGGTATGAAGCTTAATGCTAAGAAAACTCACTCCATGATAATCAGTAGATCACGTACTTTGGCTCCTCCTCATCCTTGTTTGCATGTTTATGGTGAACAAATTGAGGATGTGTCAGTTTTGCGTTTGCTTGGAGTGACTCTCGATCCTAAGTTGACATTTGAGAAGCATATTCGTTCCTTGTCTTCTACTATTGCTCAAAAGATTGGTTTACTTCTCAAGTGTTACAAAACATTCGCTTGTGAAACCACAGTCATAAAATCTTGTTATGCTTTTATTTTGCCTCATTTTGAGTATTGCTCTCCTGTTTGGAATTCGGCTGCTGACTGTCATTTGAAATTGCTTGATAAAGCTCTTAATTCTATTAAATGTATTCTCCCTGCTCTATCTCTTGATCTTCATCATCGGCGTCGGGTTGGTGCCCTTAGTCTTTTATTTTAAATTGTTATCAATACTCGGCATCCATTGCATAGTGTTTTACCAGAACCTTTTATTCCAATTCGCGCAACAAGATTTACGAGGAGTCTTAATGACCTTGCCATGACTCCAATTAATGTTTCTACATCTCAGTTTTCTCGGTGTTTTATTCCTTCAATGATTCCCTTTTGGAATCATTTGCCAAACGAGGTTGTACAGTCAACCCATATCTCAGCTTTTAAGTCCAGGATTAATGTTTTATTACAACAGTAAAAATTTTGTTTAATCATTATTTGCTTTTATTCTTTTTAGAATGGTGTTTTAATTGACAAACTGATTTTTTCTTCTGGGCTCTCTAACTACTGTAGCCCTTTTCCTTTTTCTTAGTTGTCTTAGTCTCTCTCCAGTACTTACGGGTATTTTGTGGGGATTCATCTTTTATAGGTGTATCTGCACCCTGTTGGGAGGCTTAGACAGCTTCTATAATAATAATAAAAAGTGCGGTCCCTGTGACTCTCCTGCCAAACCACTATTCCTACACACACAGAGAGAGAGAGAGAGAGAGAGAGAGAGAGAGATGGCTAGAGCCATAATATATACTGATATGCGCGTGTATGCAGTGAAACATTAGTGTATATCGAAACACAAGTGTGTGTGTGTGTGTGTCTTTGAAAGATCATATTAGCATCGTTGATTAAAAAGTTTCCCAGAGGTTAGGTTTGCTCAATCGTCTGTTGCGCCCTTATCCCCGTATAGCCTCTTTCTCCGTACAGGGACACTGTTGTAAGCGTATCAGGTATTGTTCGCATATGAAAAATGCCTCTGAAAGGGTGCAGTCAAAGGCATGTAATCTCTACTCTTCTCCACCATATTGTCTACAATATCTTCACATTGTGAAAACTGCATGTATATTACTGTTATGCCATTATTATAATCAGTGTTCTTCACAGCTGTCCCAGCGTATATCTCTCACTCTGCAGAGACAGAGGGTCACCCGCTTCGTAACTCATTCCCACCACTTTTCTGCTCACCATTCAAAGCCAACAGTTAACTTAAATTTCCCCGTAATTTTTCAGCTCAACAAGACTAAGTAAAGTATGGAACTCACTCCGTAAATGTGTCTATCCCCTCACCCTATGACTTTGTTTCAAGCTTTGCGTGTCCTGCAGTTACCTTCCAGTGCACCTTGAATATGGTTCTGTACTAAGCATTCTGTTCTGACTCGGGTAAGGGGAACAATAGGACGTCAAATTGTTTATAAGTAGTGTTGCCTCTTGTCTCTTTCATACGCAGAGAAATAATTTATTAGGTAAAGGGAAGTGGAGAACATCAAACCTTTAATTTGTCATATCGAGGAATTGGGTTGCTTGTAAAGGGAATTTGCATTACATAGGTGAAGTGGCTTTCCGGGTAATGTTTTCTTATGTTTAGATGAATATATAGAGTAAACATTACCGAATACTAATTATTTTGATTAATAAATACTCTATCCACAGATATTAGGAGTCAAGCTTTCGTGTATAAGTCTCTTCGATATATTCGTCCATTTAGTTCGTCTCTCCCTTTCCTTCTCGCTCTCTCTCGCTCTCTGAACGGTTTAAATTATATTTGCTTTGCTATCCAAATGTATATGCTAATAACAAACACCTTTATCATACATATCAACATTGGGAAATGCCAACCACTAAAACTTCTCTGGGGCTACTTTGAAAGTATATAGCGTTTTCCAATGACATTTTAGTAGGACCTATTTTTCTTATAAGTTATAACGACTTTGAAGTTTGTAGCACTTATTTCCGAGCAAATCATTTATTTGTTTCTATTTAAGTAGGTTACCAGTTCTAAAGTCTGATATTTGTGTACTGTATTTTAGTCATATATATATTTTTTCTTCTCCAAACCCCCTTCTCAAACACAAAATACACATCTGGAGAATATTATAATTATATCAATATATATTGCACTGCTTTTATTGCTGAATGACCTATTTTCTCTAACAGTATAGGATTCTTTAGTGTAAGCGACTAGTTATGAAAGCTGTTATTTTGGTATGGGAATTTCACTAATGACGACTAGATGGATATGGATATGCAATACATAATGTTATTTTAAGTAACAACAAAATGCTACACATAATGCTGTATTTGAAGAACAAGGTATGAGACAGAGAGGAATGAGGAGCCCCAAAACAAATGCCGTAAATTAAATCGACAATACGGGCCAGCCCGGGACCTCAACCAAAATTAAGAGACCAACATTAACTCAAAGAAGAGCAAATGAACATCAGCTAAGGAAAAGACTAATATATAATGTGGATAGATATAGATAGATAGATAAATAGATTGTGAATCTAGCAATCCCTACAAATTGGTTTGTAAACAATAATTACACATAAACATATATTTCTTAACCCTCCTGGCCCGGGCTAGCTCTCCTAATGACAGTGCGGCGTACCCGGGCGATCTGGCCGAAAAACGTCTAGGCCTAGGCTACCGTATTTTGGTTAATTTTAACTGCTAGAAATTTCCCACGCATCTATAAATGTAGTGCGGTTTCCAATCTGTAGACGCGTTGAGTAGAGCTCTCTAAGTCAACTGGTTCAGTTGTGATGATGATTTTAGTGGAGAGCATTTTCAGGCAATGTTAGCAATACGATGATCTTTTCACTACTGAAACAACGACATACAGACATACAATAACAAACGAGTCTTCTCCTTCTTGTTTTCGGAGGTGCGGTGACGCAACGATCGGCTTTGTTTACATGCGTCGGACGCACAGCGTTCAGACCAAGCTGAATAGGCTTTCAAGCTTACTGTCTATTAACCTAACAAGTGCGCATGGGGGTAATTGAAAACGTCCCCCTGTGCTGACGTATTTGAGGTGTTTCCGTCACTAAAATATTCATTGTACCATTAATAGCATTAATAATTATCCATATGCGCCTATTATGGGTTGATTATAAAGGTATTAACCTGAAACAACAATAAAACGAGTGAAAACAGCGTTTGGATGGTCAAAATCGGAGATATAGCCCGCGAGTTGTATAATGTATGGGTGAGGCAAACTGCTTTCCCGCCAATTTCCCCCAAGGCCACTGAGACACAGTCGATCGATACTCTCTCTCTCTCTCTTGCACTCGCTTGCCATCAGTGATGACAACACCCTGCTTGCAACTCGCTAATGTTAGCACGAAAATATACCTCAGAATAAGGGAATAATAGGGAAAATAGGTGATAACTGAAGGAGAGGAGGAAAGTGGGGAAGGAGGGGAGGTAGAGGACTGAGATTTTGCATGGCCCAGGGGCCAAAAAAAAATAAAAAAATAAAAAAATAAAAATAAAAAATAAAATTTGTTTTCGATGTCAAAAGTTGATTTTTTATTTTACTTACTCTCAAGAGTCTTCCCGCAGTCCGCCGGGGGAACTCTTAAGAGTCTCCCGGCAGCTCCCGGGTTAAAATGACACCCGGGTATCGGCCCATCTGCCGTGGTATCATATTAAAATGACACCCGGGGAGGAAGGGTTAAAGGCAGATTTCACCAGCAAAAACTATTTACATCTTAATTAATATCAAGAGATAAAACAGTAACCATAACACTGGTGAAATAATTCACGTAACCCCCCTCCCCCACCCTACATACTTCCAACCTTCCCTACACAATAACCCCCCCCCCCCCCCCTTCTCCGTGTAGCCCACCCCTCTCCTTCCCAGCAAATCTAATGACGCCATCTATGGGACATAATATGCAACAGATTCAGGGTGGGAGGGAGTGAGCGATCTTAGTAATACCAGAGCGAAAGACCCAGCGAAATTACTATTAGGTGGCCCAGTCGGAAAGGTGACCGACTGTACGTCAGTATTTGATGCTACCGAATCGAGGCATATAAGGCGTTGGCAATAACCGCACTGCAGTAAGTTAGGCCAAATAATAGCCTACAGGTATTGTTTGTGGTGAGAATAATAACTATGAAGCGTCTATTAGAATGTGTCATAATGGTGAACAAGTTAGGTCAAATTCGTTGAAGGATCCACGGATGGCTGTGCTCCTGTACTTTAAAGTGAAGGAACTTAAACAGTATTAATGAAGATAAGAGTGACCGATATAGTTAGAAATAACATAACAAACACAGCCTTTACCTAATGGAATATTACCTATAGTAAGTAAATAGCTTATTATGATATTATTCCGAACACATACGCACACACACACACACAAACAAACACACACACACATTCAATTATTGGTGTCCCAACTGCAGTGGTTCTATCACATACCTCGACGTGCATTATGATTAGTGATTAATTTCTTGGAAATAAAATATATGATATGTTCACCCTAATGCATATTACACCAGCATTGGTTGTCATACACACATGCACTATGACAGTTGACTGTGACAACAGACTTAGTTATACATAAAACTGTCACGCCTACTCCTTGGTCTCACCGACCATTGGTTGTCATACACGCATGCACTATGACAGTTGACTGTGACAACAGGCTTATGGTGGGGTCACACATTCACGTATATTGCTCCCGTCCGGCGTATCGCCAATTTATGTAAAGACGCGAGTAGTTTCTGCCGTTGAACGCCCGTTCTTCCACGTCTATTGCACTTCCCGACAGACGTAGCGTAACGGGGCCAGTGTTACGTCAGACGTAATGGAGTCGTATTGAACTACGTACGTGTTTGCGACGTGCGTAAGCATAGCCCCGTTCGACCTCATGGGCTGCACGATTTGCGGGAACACAGGCCACGCCCATGCCACGCCCCCTCAAGACCGGCGTAGCTGAGGCCGCACGTCTTGGGATTTGTTAGGTCGTACCTGGACCGGTTCTGGCCAATCGTAGGCACACCCCGTCTGACCAAACACAGATAAAGACAGTCTTTGTCAACCACGTAGGTCTGGGTTGGAATCTGGGAACTACAAAAGGGCAGGAATGGCCACACCATTCCCATTCCCAGTCTTTCATCGGCACCATGAACAAGATCGAGGAATTCATCCTGGAGGAGCAACATCGAGGAATTCATCCTGGAGGAGTAACCCCTGAGTGCCAGCCAATTTTGACGGTGTGCTTCTGCCAGTGCCAGATTTTTTTTTTTTTTTTGGCTAAATCTATTAAGTTGGGAGAGAAATGGTAAAAAAAACACTCCCCTCCCCAGAAATCAGGTCCCCGATGGTCCCGAAAGTAGCTGAAAAGACACTATAGACTACAGAGACTTTTATGGTATCGGAATGTATGGGTGGGAGGGTGGTTTTGGGGTTGGTTGGGGGAAGGTAGAAGGGTAATTGACTTGTGTTACACATATGAAGCCGATTGGTGAGGTAGTTTCGCCACCACGGATTTTCCTTTTTTTCCTTTTCTTCGTACGATATGATACGCTAGAAGTGGGTGGTGGGAGGCGGTTGGGGGTATGGTGGGGGGAAGGCAGAAGGGTAAGAGACTTGTCACACAAATATGGAACCGATTGGTGCAGTCGTTTCGCCGCCACAGATTTTCCTTTATTTTCCTTTTCTTCGTACGGATACGCTAGAAGTGGGTGGTGGGAGGCGGTTGGGGGTGTGGTGGGGGGAAGGCAGAAGGGTAAGAGACTTGTCACACAAATATGGAACCGATTGGTGCAGTCGTTTCGCCGCCACAGATTTTCCTTTATTTTCCTTTTCTTCGTACGGATACGCTGGAAGTGGGTGGTGGGAGGCGGTTGAGGGTGTGGTGGGGGGAAGGCAGAAGGGTAAGAGACTTGTCACACAAATATGGAACCGATTGGTGCAGTCGTTTCGCCGCCACAGATTTTCCTTTATTTTCCTTCTGACGGGACCGACAGTCAGCGAGTGGGTGGGAGGAGGGATTTGGGATTTTTGTGGTGGGTAGCCTAAAGGGTAAGATACATGTGGTCAAAATATGAAAGCCATAGGTGCAGTCGTTTCGCTGCTACGATTTGTTTTCGGCAGGGTGCAGAGGGTGGCAGGGTTGGCTTGTTGGTTGCTGCTCCGGTGTGGTGAGAGGTGTGACTGGAGGGTCCCTCGCTGGTCCCGTTGTCCCCTCGTACAACCAACGGTGCCGCGTCTTCCCGCCAACCCGGAGTGCGGCGGTTCTGCCAGATGCGGCCTAACTAACGTATACTTCCACGTTCCACTGGAACTTTCTATGATTTGACGAGAGCAGCTCTCGTCTGACGGGGTAGCTGCTACGTCTGACGAGGCTGCTCTGGTCAGACGGCCGTGGTGGCCAGGTCGGTCGTAAGTGTTCCCGTCTTTTGACATACGTGAGGGCGAGCCACGTTCCTGATTCAACTCGAATCAACAACCGCGCGGCCTTGGCCGCACCCACAACATTCCCGACCCACGTGGGCTACTCGTTTCTACTCGCGCCATGCGTGAGTACCCCCCCCGACTGGCCGTAATTTCATTTACGTTTTGCGTATTATGCCATTACGTTTTACGTAATCGGTTGCCAACTACCAATATACCTTCGTTTACAACAGACGGGAGCTGATGGGAGCAATATACGTGAATGTGTGAACCCACCATTAGTTATACATACAACTGTCACGCCTACTCCATGGTCTCACCGACCATTGGTTGTCCTACACGCATCCAATATGACAGTTGACTGTGACAACAGGCTTAGTTATCAGCTCTACAAAAGTTAGACCTTTTCGATTATCGTCTGTATACATTTTCTGAGATCTGATGTTATGTTATTGGTCGTGTTATTATGTTACGATCACCGCTAGCTAGTCATCAAGCTAATCTTACATATATTATACATTTAATAATTACATAATGTTTGTTTTCAATGGATGAAAACAAATATTCAGGACAACTGTACAATAATAATTAGTTCCTTACGTCAACAAACTATCGTATAAAATATCACCATAATGAATATGGACTGGCAAACACGTCTGCTGACCTTTTGTCCACCAAATATCGTGTGTAGTCCTGCCGAACAATGTGATATAATAATGCCATAGCTTTGATGTTATTATTTGGTGAGTAGAAAACTCTGAAGATTTTTGAAGTAATGCTATAATCCGGGTCTGGTTGTGTGAGGGCTTAAATTAACTTAGTAGAAATATTTAATATTAGTTTAATTAGTTAACCTTTTAAATATCTACACATCAGTTATATAATTATGTATGATAGTTAAATGTCCCTTGATTAATGCTAGCTCTAAACGAATTATATTTTCTGATGAATGTGCTTCAGCAATTAATCAGTGAACCATTATATTAATATACAGTACCTTATACCTTCCAGCAGTCCATTCCATAGTGTACAATCTTATAATAATAGCCATGATGTACAGTACAGAGTAAAGAAGATGGCTGGTACATGCAGGACTATAGTTAGTTTTGTTCCAGCTGACGGTAAATTGGCATGTCTGTATCTTGGTTACTTGGCTACTATGAAGATTTTGTAGCGAAATATGTTGCTTATTATGAAAACTCTGTAATAATATTAAGTATAAACAGTGTAGTTTCATATTATCCATTAAGTATTGATAAATCAGCTACACAGGAACTGAATGAACCGTCTGCTGGAAATAAACCGACTATAGTGAAGAGCCGTGAGGGTAATGGTGGAACGTGTGTCAGGGATGATGAACGGTCAAGAGTAATGTGGTGGGAGGGCTCGTGCTTACAAATTCGAGCCATCACTTTGCCCGGCATACTTTTCGGGTTTTCAGCTCTCAGCGTCTGAATTAAATTGTTTTGAAACATGGCTTAACCTAAGATCATCTACCTACAGTTTAGTCGCCGATTTCCGTGTAACTTAACGGGACGTTATTTGATTTATATATATATATATATATATATATATATATATATATATATATATTTACTCCGTAGACCATCCCAATGATCCTCCTTCTAATTCAATGTGTACAGTTTTCGGAAAACATCTACAGGCCGAAGTCAGGTTATTCCTAAAATACAGGATCGCTGTCACTCGCCAGGAAACATATGACACCTAAATGGCACGAAAGGTCTTAATATTGACAAAGAAATGGGAGACAGTATTAACATTTGAAAAATAATGGGGATAAACATGAAGGAGAAGGGGGTTCAGAAAAAAGTAATACCTCTCCTTAAGGACAAAATGATGTCAGGAGGTTTATGCCATACCACAGTGTTTGACAAAGCTTCAGGGTGAATTCCACTTTACGGATACAGTTAATCAATATACATTCAATATATATGCCTTTGCTTCTTTTAATATCACCATGAATAAATTTATGTGTCTCTTTTTTTACTGGCGAGCGGTAGCGAGCCTGTAATTTTAAGGGTAACCGGCTTTCGGCCGGGATATTTTTCAACCGAAAAAATTACAAATTTATCTTGAAGAGTGTCTTGGGTTTTTTTTTAAGACTTGATGGAGACCTAGGGAGGAAACTAAACAAATAATTATTGAATAAATAGATAGACCAAAAAATAACATAATGTCTCCTTAAACCCCTCAATACCAGTGCCGTCCTTGTGACTTTATTCTGGCCAGCCGTCCAGCTGGCTTAGTTGATAGCGTGCCTGATTCCCATCGTGAAGGTCTCGCGTTCAATCCTCGCTCAGATTGAAAAGTTTTTCTGGGATATAGCCGGCGGCTACCATCTCCCCATGAGCAAGGGGGATGGGTAATGGTCTCTGGTAGACTAAAGAAAGCCAAGCGCTTGTGAATCCTCGAAGGAGGAGAACGGGCGTTATATAAGTAACCAGACGATTATTATTATTATTATTATTACTATTAGACGATTTGATTCGGTTTAAAAAGAGCTGCAAACAATTAACAGGCTTTGACATGTCTCAGTTTGCCCTTTTTCCTACCACAGATCCTTCTTAAACTGCACACAACCGTATACAAATATAGCTACAATAACACTAAAAGGACGTCGCCGGTACGGTAAGGGTTAATATAAGGGAGGGACCATAGTATATAATAATTATGATGCATCATTGATTATCACGCATTAGTTCTATAGTTCCAGTAGCATGAAGGACGTCGCCGGTACGGTAAGGGTTAATATAAGGGAGGGACCATAGTATATAATAATTATGATGCATCATTGATTATCACGCATTAGTTCCATAGTTCCAGTAGCATGTAGAATTGGTACCACTTTGCTATCTCTAAAAACAATATGCATCATAATTATTTGAGAATAATTGGGTAAAGTTATCTAAGGCGACAACATACTGACTTTCCTTTATGAAAAAGTAGAAAGGAAGGCCTTTCATATCATTAACTCCCATCCACTCACCAACTCTCTGCAATATCTCTCTCTCTCCGCCGCAATGTTGCAACTCTCTCGCTATTCTATCGCTACTATAATAATCAGTGTTCCTCAGAGCTCTCCCAGTGTATACCACCTTCTCTATGTAGGGCACTTGGTACCCGTCTTGCAACACAATCCCACTCCTCTGTGCAACTCTCCAACCCAAGAGTGAAATGTTACTCTCAGACTTTTTTCTATTCAACAGCTGAGCTCTGGAACTCTTTCCCAGAGTCAGTCTTTCCCTCTTCCTATGACTTAAGTTGCTTCAAGCTCCGTGTGTCCAGGCACTCTTTCAACTCTGGGGGAGGCACTCGCCACAGGCAGTTCTGCCTGTTGCCTCCCTCACTCACATAGAACAAAAACAAAACAAAAAAATAGCAAGTTAAGCAATAATCACATATGTCATACTAACACACAATCATTCACTAACAAACAACCACCCATAACACCATAACCCATCACATCTATACTCTGTTCATTATACGTAGGCCAAAATCATCACCACTAACCTCTATAACTAGAAAACGACTAGAGTAATAGAGCTAATATCTAGACCATTTGGGAAGTGTCAGCCAAGGAATAGGTGGGGTTGTTTACTGCCTATTTGATCCAGCCGTTTTTTGAGTTAATGAGGATACAGGTCACGATTTCTAGCCTACCCATAATTAACAGACTGCAGCATTACTCGTCGGTACAGGGCACAACACAAATATTGACAATGCAAATATCACAATGCCCTCCCAACCGATGAATGTACGGACAGAAAACATGGATATTTTACCGTCACCCAATGGCACTGAGTCATTATATATCGAGTTCCTAATAGCTATCAATGGTGGACAACGGTGTGTGGTTATATATCTCACTCTGTGATAAATATATGTATGGAGACATCCCCAGCAAAGCAATATACATACCAGATTCCTATTGTATGTTGCGGGTTTCAGGTGTTCTCTCTCTCTCTCTCTCTCTCTCTCTCTCTCTCTCTATATATATATATATATATATATATATATATATATATATATCATCAAAGGTCATGGCAAGTCGGTTATTGTAGAGTTTTTTGTCTATCTCTTCTCTTATTTATGAAAGCATTCTTGCCTTCCGTAGGAATTTGTCTGATGATTTCTTAAAACGTTATTTTGGGTGGTACTCTCACGCATACTAAAAGTTGCTCAGGGGTGCGTCCTTCCTTCCCCTACTCCACCCTGGGCAGGTGGAAGGGGGTAGTCGGTTCCACGTCTACCCCCACCTTCCGTCTCTAGCTGGCAGTTAGTGATCAGCGACGATTGTTCTCATGTATTACAAATTATTGTTAAACCATCATTGCACATGCTTACAATGGCCAACATTTAAAACAATATTAGGAATTTATTAATCCAATATACTGTATAACTGTATTCTCAAAATGAGTCTATACACAAATACACAACGTGGGTTACAACACTCTCGGCTGTAGTGTTTTTATCTCTCTCTCTCTCTCTCTCTCTCTCTCTCTCTCTCTCTCTCTCTCTCTCTCTCTCTCAGACTACGAGGTCAGTTCATTCAAGTTTTTAAAATATGTAATAGGTTTGATGTGTATCATAGAAAAATGTTTAGACTCATTATGAATACAATACGCAACCATGGCTGGTAGTTAGAATTGAAAAGGTTCAACACTAGTATTTGTGGAAACTGTTTCCCATTTAAGATTTGTTCTACCTGGAACAAAAGTTCTTCAAAAGTTGTAAAGAAAATTTCAGTTGAACAGTTCAAGAAGACAGTATACAGATAGTATTTGCATACCCTGTAAGGAGTGTAGTTCTATACGTAAACCTTACTAAAAGTCAACACCGACTTTGACAGTAATTTGTATAGTGTTCTACATTTATTGATTGACAAAAAGTGTATAGGCCACATATAAATAAATGCAGGCCGTTTATAGTATGTATGGTATTGAATAAATGGGAGTAACTGATTGAAATGATAAACGAAACAATCAATAACAGCCACTCCAGATAATCTTTGCCTGTAGTCCTTTTCTTTTATGACATAAAAGCCCAAATGTGTAAGTCATTTGGCCTAGGATTAGATCGTATAGGGAACGTTGATGTGTTTTGCAATAATGGTGGACATAATGTCCTGAATACTGTATGGGATTAGATTTAATTACGGTATTGTTATATTGAAATCATATTAAGTCTTGATCGTAGAAAGTAGTGCAATGAGAGAGAGACACACACGCAGAAAGAGAGAGAAAGTGGTAGGGAGAGAGAGGGAGAAGCACAAGACCACTACAGCCAAGATTCGTGTAACCCACGTTGTGTATAGAAACTCATTTTGCGAATACAATTATACAGTATATTGTATTTATAAATTCCTAATAAATGTTAAATGTCGGCCATTGTAAGCATGTGCAATGATGGTTTAACAATAATTTGCAATACATGAGAATCGTCGCTAATCACTAACTGCCAGCTAGAGACGGAAAGTGGGGGAGTTGGGGATAGTTTGGTGGTGGGACGTGGGGGTAAACTTGGACCCGACTTCCCCCTTCCACCTGCCCAGGGTGGGGTAGGGGAAGGAAGGACCCAACCCTGAGCAACTTTTAGTACGCGTGAGTGTACTACAGGATTGTATGTACACTCACGCGTACTAAAGGTTGCTCAGGGTTGGGTCCTTCCTTACCCCCCTCAACGCTGGGCAGGTGGAAGGGGGGATTCGGGTCCATGCTTACCCCACCTTCTACCCCCAAACTATCCCCAACTCCCACACCTTCCTCCACTAGCTGACAGTTAGTGATTAGCCACGTTTGTTCTCATATCTTGTAAATTATAGCTAAACCATCATTGCAAATGCTTACAATTACCAACATTAAATATTTATGGGGAATTTATTAATACAATATATATTCGCATTCTCAAAATGAATCTTCATACAAACAACGTGGGTTACACGAATCTCTGCTGTAGAGGTCTTCTGCCTCTCTCTCTCTCTCTCTCTCTCTCTCTCTCTCTATCTCTCACTTTCACTCTCACACTCACACACTCACACACTCTCTCTCTCTCTCACAGGGTTTGAACTTACGATATATATACCGGTACTGTATATTGAGAGCGTGACTACTACTATATTACTACTGACAAATGAAGCATGATTTGGAGGATTCGGAGTTCGGTGTTCATTCATGTATTAGCCGAAGCCGAGCTGGCAGCGCAATTTGTATGATTTGCACCATTCACACTTGGACCTTTTCACAGGTTAAGGGGGCTCTGTCTTTTTACGTATCGTGATATACGTTTGGCGTTCTACTTATTTTGTTCAACTAAATATAAGATACACCATTAATATATTAACGAATTAACATTGTTGGTAATATTATTTTGCTTTACCGATATCGATATTTTAATATTGAATACTTCAAAGGTTCTCTGTAGGGAGAAGTTATATGCTGTATAAAGACAAATACTATTTAGACCTTGATTCAAACGAGCTATTTAGCTTGCTAGTTTTTCTTATTGCCATTACGTCTTTTACCGTGAGTCTGAGTCGCGATGACAATAATATATAGTATATCTCTCTTACCTCTTACCGTCACTTTATAATTATATTGTGAATACACCAATTACTTCACAGTCTCGTCAGCGGTAGCAGGCCCCTTATACCTTATCGATACATATACTGTATATTACCCGTATAGCCCCATGATAATTGTAAATAGGTTTTCTGTCTCAATGAGTATATCACTAGGTTGCTATTAATAGAATTATTTTATTACAAGGTATGCCTGGAAGGGGGAAGAGGTCGAGGTCGGCTGCCACGCACGCGGGCGAATAGACCAGAGGTCATTACTCACAGATCTATTATAGTTGGTCTTCACGCTGGTGGCATATCCAAGTCGGAAATAGCACGTCGTTTGGGCCATCAGTAGAAGGACTGTTCAATTTTGGATACAAAGACATGAGGAAGAAGGAAATATCCTGACTAGACCAAGACCTGGCCGGCCTAGGGTGACTTCTCATGATGAAGATGCAAGGCTTGTGGAGGCTGCAAGGCTTAAACCCATTAACAACTGCAGTTGCACTGACAAGAGAGGTGCCCATGCCTTGCCATCCATCCACTACTCGGCGGCGGCTCGTTGAGTCTGGGTTACAATGTTATGTTCCCGCTGTTAAGGAGTTCCTTACAGAAGCAAATAAGGCAGCACGACTAAGATTTGCCCGGGAACATATTGACCATGGGATAGACTTCTGGAGAAGAGTTATTTTCACTGATGAGAAGTGTTTCACTTCAGTTTCTGCACCAGGCCGACAATGCTGGCGCCAGGCGAACACTCGCTTTGAGGGCCTGTAATATCTTCGAGCGGACGAGGAGTGGGAGGGTTTCAGTTTCCCTTTATGGCTGGATGTGGCATGGTGGCCCAGGAGAACTTGTCCAAATTGATGGCTATCTAAACAGTGAGAAATACATCAACATCTTGGAAAATTCTGTCCTCCCTGCCATTCGGGCTAATGCTATTCCTGAGCACGAACTCATTTGGCTAGTTCAAGATCGTGCACCAATCCATACAAGCAGGATAGTGATGGACTGGTTTGCATGCCACCCAGAAATACACCTGATTGACTGGCCCACTAAGGGATGTGACTGTAATCCCATAGAAAACGTATGGGCTATAATGGTGCAGGAATGGAAGGTGCAGGAAAAAAAACGAAACCCATCAATAGTGAGAAAAGCTGAAGAAGTGTGGGAAGGAATACGTTGACGTCCTGACATCAGCATCAACCTGGTGGATTCTCTCTCTTCACGGCTGCAAGAAGTAATAGATGCAGAGGGAGGCTGGACCCACTACTAATTCATTCTGGTATATTTTAAATGTAATACAGGGGTTTGCATTTTATGTTTTTTGTATTATTAGTTTTCTTTTGTTTTTGGTCTTTCTTTACTATGTATATGTCATTACATAATGTCCCACAATAAAGCATTAACATTATTCTGAATTATGTGTCGTTTGTGTTATCCATTCAATAAATAACAATTGTTTTGAGAAAGAGTATTCATAGATTATATACAACGCTTCCTTGGCCCTTGCAATAGTATGTATTAACTGACAGAGATACAAATACAATACAGTAACTTGCAGGTTTGGGTCATATTCACCGAAGATAGCTGTCATAAGTATAAACCCTAGATGAACTGTGAACTAGTTATACAATATAATGCTATTACAGGATCGAAATTCATCACAATGACCAACCTAAACCTTGCAATATGGTTGATGGGAGTTGAATGTGCACAATTCATGCACACATAGGCCCGTAAACCTTGTAACACTTTTACTCTTACATGGGTCTGAATGGGGTATATTTACCTTCAATAGTGTTGTTTGATGAATGTTGCCTGCAGTTGATACACTTAAAGGAGAGTGATGGTAAGACTATCTATTAAACTTAAACTTTAGTTGTAAACGTGTGTAGAGGTGAGAGGCTGAGAACACAGACAAGAGACAGAGGCGTGGTAAGTGATAAGGCGAGCACTGTCACTCAAAGGCTTGATAATATATATATATATATATATATATATATATATTAAATATAATCAAACCGTACTATAAGTTAACACTGACTTTGATCATAAGTTATATACCGAGTTATACATTAAATTAAACGAAAAATTAGTGTATAGGATACATCGAATGAAATACAGACAGTTTATAGTATGTGTTGTATAGAATATATAAAACAATAATAAACGAAACAATTGATAATAGTCGCAACACTATTCCAGCCAATCTTTGCCATTGTTCCTTTTCTTTTATGTTAGAAAAACGACTCGATTGTCTTAAGTGATTTGAGAACCAAGGAATAAATCGTAAAGGGCACGATGATGTGTATAGCAATGATGGTGAATATGTTATCATTAATGTTGTATGATCTTGGATTTAATTACGGTATTATTACAAAAATCACATTAAATCTTGGTCGTAGAGAGAGAGAGAGAGAGAGAGAGGCAGAAGACATCTACAGCAGAGATTCGTGTAACCCACGTTGTTTGTATGAAGATTCATTTTGAGAATGCGAATACATATTGTATTAATAAATTCCCCATAAATATTTAATGTTGGTAATTGTAAGCGTTTGCAATGATAGTCTAGCTATAATTTACAAGATATGAGAGCAAACGTGGCTAATCACTAACTGTCAGCTAGTACAAAGGAGTACAAAGGAAATCAAGCAACAACAGGTCTAGTGACCCTTCTAGGCTGTTTGTCCTCCAAAACACTGAGGATCAAGTGTCCAAACAGTGGTTTAGAGTGGGTAAGGGAACATTGGAAAGGGAACTACTGCCCCAGAACTAATGTCCGTGGCAGGATTAGGAAGTTAGTAGGGGACAGATGGGTTAGTAACTGAGGGGGGTATACAATAAAGTTATTCATTTACAAACGCAGTCAGTCGCGGGTTTGATGAGAGATATTTGTCTAAGCGGAGTTTAAATGAATCAACGGTGCTGCAGTCTATAACGTCTCGGGGAAGCCCATTCCACAAGTTGACAACTCGATTGAAGAAGAAATTCTTAGATTCGTGTGAGTTAAAAGATTTACCAATAATTTTGCAACCGTTTCCCCGCGTGTAATTAGATTGGTCGATAGTGAAGTACTTACTACAGTTCATATTGTCGATGCCTTTGATGATTTTGAACACTTGAATTAAGTCGCCTCTTAATCTGCGCTGGGTTAAAGGAAATAGATTTAATTCTCTAAGACGCTCTTCGTATGGTTTGTTCTTTAGGCTAGGTATCATTTTGGTAACTCTACGTTGAACTCTTTCTAGCTTGTTTATATCTTTTTGGTAATAAGGGCACCAGGATTGAACGCAGTATTCCAGAAGAGGGCGGACTAAGGAATTGTAAAGGGTTAGGATAACATCTTTGGATTTATGCTCAAATGACCTGCCTATAAAGCCAATTATTTTGTTTGCCTTCTTAACAACTTCTGAACATTGTTGACTCGGTTTTAGGTTACTCGATATTGTTACTCCCAGATCGGTTTCTTTGTTTACATTCTTAAGCTGAGTGCCATTCATCGAATAGTTTGCTTTTTCATTTAGGTATCCGATATGTAGTACTTTACATTTATCCGCATTGAAACTCATTTGCCAAATTTGGGCCCAACATGACAATTTATCTAGATTGTGTTGCATATCGTCAACTTGTTCTTTTGAGAGTACGCTATTTGCAATTTTTGTATCGTCAGCAAATTTCGAGACTGTACAGGTGAGACCCTCATCTATGTCGTTGATGTAAATTAGAAAGAGAATTGGTCCTAGTACCGATCCCTGGGGTACCCCACTACTTACATTGGTCCATTTAGATGCCTTACCGTTTATGACTACTCTTTGCTTTCTGTCGCTGAGCCAATTTTCTATCCATTTCAACACACCGTCTTGTATTCCATGCGCTTTTAGTTTTAGCAGTAATCGTTTGTGGGGAACTTTGTCAAAGGCCTTTTGAAAATCAAAGGTATATAATATCTACAGCTTTACTCTCATCGTAGAGGTTGAAGATATCGTGGAAGAAGTCTAAGAGGTTTGTTAAACAGGAACGTTTTTTACGAAAGCCGTGTTGAGTATCTTTAAGTAAGTTATTTGCCTCTATTATGGGTGGATGGGACTCGTTAGCCTTGGTCGGCAACTCATCTTGGGGTGACAACCTTATACAAATCCGGGTGGATGGGACTCGTCAGCCTTGGTTGGCAACCTGTCTAGGGGAGTAAACCTGATACAAATCCGTACTGCTTACCGAAGGGTAAGGCAGGTTAGTGGATGGATTAGCCGAACACCACTGTAGAAAAATAGTGCTAACAAGATACACAGAGGGCCTCGGAGTCGGACGGATCCTAAATTGAGTGGTCAATCCTGTAAGTCCTTTACTAAACTGGCTCGGGTTGTCCCTCTCACAGGGAATAGGTCCGCTTGGGGGCATTCTGTGTATGGCCACCCTCGTAAGGGGAGTAAGGCGTCCGGCAATAGATAGATAGATAGATTTGCCTCTAAGTGATTTACGAGTCTGTCTCTTATGACCGTTTCTAGCATTTTACATACAATTGAGGTTAAGCTAATTGGACGATAGTTACTGGGTAGGGATTTGCTGCCTTTTTTGAATATCGGTGTTACGTTGGCTAGCTTCCACTGATCAGGCATAGTCCCAGACTGCAAGGATTCATTGAATAGCAATGTCAGTGGTTTGGAGAGCTCATCCTTAGCTTCCTTTAGAACTCTAGGTGAGATTGTATCAGGTCCAGGCGTTTTATTTACCTTGAGTTTATCTAAACAATTCAATACTTCTCTCTCTGTAACGGTGATATTGCTTAGAACATCTGAATTATCAATCTGAATCGGCGATGGTGTAGGGATATCACTGAGGTCTTCGGTTGTAAAAACTGATGCAAAGAAGGTATTGAGGGCATTACTCATTTGTACTTCGTCTTTGGTGTATTCTCCATTTTCATCGACTAACGGTCCAACAGTTGAAGTAACTATTTTTTTCTTTTTGATATAACTATAGAATTCTTTCGGGTTTGTTTTACTTTGATTCGCAACATGTAACTCCAGGGTCTTTTTACTTTGCTTAATTAACTTTTTGGCTTTGCGTCGTAGCTCTACAAATTTCACCCGTTCTTCGTCATTTTGTGAGGATTTTAATCTATCATTAGCAAATTTTTTAGCAAGCAGACAGTCTGAAATATCTTTATTCCACCATTTGGGCTTATCATTTTGGCCTGGACGCCGTATTTTCGATGGTATGCAGTCTTGCACTGCCTTAAGGTAAGTGGTTGTGAAACACTCCCAAGATGTATTTATGTCGTTATTGTTAGTCAGAAAGCTGCAGTCAGTTTCTTTAAGTTTTGATTTAAGTTTATGAAAATTTGCTTTCTTGAAATTAGGGACTTTCTCAATGCTGCTATTTGATTTGTTACTAGTAAACTTTAAAGTGAAAGTTATCGTACGATGGTTGCTGTTACTGAATTCATCACCAACATTCAAATTCTCTATTAATTCTTCTTTTGTTGCGAGTGCAAGGTCAAGCACATTATTACCACGGGTCGGGTCGGAGATTGTACAAATTGAAAAAGTGAACTCTCTTGCAAGTTAGCATAGAGGTCGTGTCCAGAGTGTGAAGTAAGAATATCGCCCCATTTAGTCACGGGTAAGTTGAAATCGCCAAGAATTACGGTAGCTTGTATGTTGGTTATTTCTGCAATTTGTTCATAAATTTCACTGTCAGTTTGCACTGATTGAGATGGGGGTCTGTATAATAAAGCTAGTGTTATTTTAGTTCCTCGTTTATTATTTAATAGTACGTAAGATATGTCTATATTCGCAATTTGAGGTTTTGACATTAAGACAGGATTAAGACTTTCCTTTATAAAAAACAGAACTCCTCCTCCATTTCTATTGATCCGACTTTTCTCAAACATTGTATAACCAGGAAGCGTATATTCGGCTAAAAAGTCTCTGTCTTCCGTATTTAACCAAGATTCTGTAATGCCGATTATATCATAATGTTCTGTAAACACGATTTCCTCTAGATCTGAAAATTTATTGCGTATGCTACGAGCATTTACATAAAACACCTTAAGAGTATTAGAGTTGGATGTTACTGATTGTGCATTGTCTGAATTTTCAGTTCGTATTTTACTTACACTACCCTGTCTTGGGTCTGGTTGACCCCGTTTTTTGAACGGAAATCCTTGACTGCATCGTTCAGCAGACAACCAAGGTGCAGCTCCTACTTCATTGAGATGTACACCATCTCCTGAAAACAAAGATTTATCATAGTAAAAATTATCCCACGTGTCGACAAAGCCGATGTTCTCCTCCCTGCAGAGTTTGGCTAGTCGGCGATTTGTACTGGTAGCTATGTTGTAGAATCGGTTTTCTACATCAATCCGGGGAACAATTCCTGAAATTAAGATTCTATTAGATTTTTCCTTGAAGGACCTGATCAGCCGCCGGTACTTGCAAAGTAGTTCCTCTGACCGCGTCCGTTGGACATCGTTAGATCCAACGTGGATGATGTACGTAGTGCTTGCGGGGGCGAGCCTGGAAACCTCTTCCAGAGCCGCAACAATGTCGTCCACGCCGCCACCTGGGATACAGAATCGCTTTCTGGTCCTGGGTGCCCTGGCGCAGAACTCGGTTAGTTGGCCACGGACCATGGAGTCGCCCACAAGCCGAACTTCTTCCGTTTCCTCTTCCTCGTCAATAGCCAGAATTTTGAAGCGGTTTTGGCATGTTGTCGGGATGACCTTCCTGGTACTGGTACTGGGATGGACATTGTTTCTCACTAACTGAAAGAGAGAGAGAGAGAGAGAGAGAGAGAGAGAGAGAGAGAGAGAGAGAGAGAGAGAGAGAGAGAGAGAGACTTAATAAGATCAAGTTTAAGCCGACCTCACACAAGTTTATTGGCTTCCTGTATCGTAGTCTTGAATCCATTACAAGTCATCGTATAATTACCATTGATTTTGACGTTTATTCTAGTAAACTGGACTGTGCACGATTAACTTAAAAGATTCAAAATAGTCATAATGATGGAGACAATTGGGTAGGCTACCGTAAACTGGCCTAACTTCGGTCAAGGGGCTATACTTCGGACATTTCTGGATACAAATATATTAGCTACAGTTATGGAAAAATGGTTCTGGATTAAGGAAGAACACCACAGACATACTTGTTTTTCCATAACATCATATATTTATCCCATAACTGCGGTTCAATATATTTTTTTCCAGAATGTCCGAAATTGTCTCTCCGTCCAAAGTTACGTAATTTTACCGGTGCATTTTTAATTTATTATAGCAGGTAGTATACGATGTAGGCATTCACTATGGGTGATAAATAGAAAACTTTGGACCCTGACCTAAATTCAAATAATACCGAAAATTGTCAGCTACTAGGCTCGATTTTTAGC
>JBAKBP010027648.1:0-29769 GCA_037953745.1 Lithodes maja | reverse complement strand
GTCGGGCTCTCCTGTCCCTTCGTTCTTACGCTCGCCTTCAACAATTCCCATCTTCACATCTTTCCCTTCCCCCTTCGGTCGTTGCTACTTTTTCGTCTCACCCCCGTCTTGGTTCTCCGTTTTCTGTCCGCATGCTCTCGCTGCTCGCATCGTGCTCTTTCCCTGTTTCTAACGTCCTCCCTTTCCGCTTTTGCTCTTTTCCCCCCTGGCTTTTCCCTCGTCCTTTGGTTTGCCCTTCCATCCTCCCTTGTTCCAAGTCCTCTACTTCTCCCCTCTACTTCTCCCCTCGTTTCTTAGATCACCTCTCTTCACGCTACAACCACTCCTGTGTTTACTGATGGCGTCGGTAATGGCGTCCAAGACGTCGGTAGGCGTGGGGTTTGCCGTCCTATTTCCCACTTGCTCGTATCAATATTCTTTACCTCCCGTTGCCAGTATTTTAACTGCTGAACTTTATGCTATTTTTATTGCCCTCCGTTTTATGTGTTCCTTCCCCTCCTCGTCCTTTGCTTTGGTCTCTGATTCTCTCAGTGCTCTACTTATCTTACAGTCCTCCCCTGCTCTACACCCTTTAGTTCTTTCCATTCAGGAATGGCTTTTCCGCCTTTCCGTCCGCAAAAAGCTTGTCCATTTTTGCTGGGTTTCCAGTCACGTTGGCGTTTGCGGTAATGAGCGGGTTGATTGCCTTACTCGTTCTGCTGCCGTGCGGGGTACCCGCTCCTCACTTGCTGTCCCGGCCTCTGATTTCTTCCCTGCCTTGTCCAGGTTTCTTTGGTCGAGGTGGCAGACTCAGTGGTCCACTATCTCCGTTAATAAACTTCGTTCTGTCAAACCGTCCGTTTCTGGGTGGTCTGATCCCTCCCACCGTAATCGCCGATGGGAGACGGCTTTGGCCCGTCTCCGCATTGGCCACACCAGACTTCCCCATTCGTTTTTAATGTCCCATTCTCCTCCGCCTCTTTGCTCGCGCTGTACCGTTCAGCTTTCTGTCTCCCATCTTTTCCTCGATTGCCCCTTATTTTCCGTTGCCCGCACGCGTTTCTTCCCTTTTCTGGCTTTCCTCCGCCGGCCGCCATGTCTTGCTGATTTTTTTTCTGAATCTCCCTCGTTTTCTATCTCCCGTATTATGTCCTTCCTTCATCATGTTCGAGTTCTCGATGATATTTAGTTGACTTCCTTCCTGTCTTTAAATATTTCGTGCCATATGGCCTTTGTCGCCTGGTGCGTTGACTTCATTAATGTAATGTAATGTACTCCTAAACTCAATTAATGAAATCAACAAATACATGTGGCAGTCCAGGGATTCGAACTTAGGATGCTCACACCGAAATTCAGTGCATTTGTCCATTGCGCTACGAAGATTGAGGTTAAACAATAGAAGTGCAGGTAATAGAAAACACAATTATTAATTTTGACATGCTTTCCCAGGCGACCCGACCCCACACTTCAAGGCCCAACGACTGTTTGAACCTCGCGGCCCTCTGGTGAACTCGGAGTACTACTCCGGTTGGCTGGACCACTGGGGTGAATCACACAACACGGTCAAGGCAGAGGTCAGTTTCTATATTTACAGGGTGGGGGGAAAAAATAATTTACAAGGTGGTGAATTTTTTTTTTTTTTTTTACAGGAGCCATAGCCCACTGAGGCAAGGGGGCTATTTTTAGTTGGTCTCTTGAATTCGATGATTAACCCATCCACCATCTGGGTAGCCAATATATTTTTTAAAAAGTGCTCCGAGGGAAGCTCAAGCACACGCACTGCTGTGGAGTTTGCTCCCAGTAAGACAATTTACCGATAAAGTCACCCAACCAGTGGACTTGTATTACCTTATACTGTAAATAGTTAAGTGTCCCTTTTCTCCTATGACGTTCTCAATCTCTTTTTAAGTCTCATTTGTCTGTCTTTTGATGGTCAGTTATAGAAAATCCACTGTTTGTTATTTGGTTTTCGATGTTTGCTTTTCCAGCCATATGAAGTCTCTAGTCCAATGGGCTGTAGAAATATGCAGTACTGGTAGTTTATAATAATAATATGTTATTTAGTTGAAAGGTCTACGGTAGTCCCTCAGATGTTGATACAAAAGAGATAAGTGAACTTCAATGATAAGATGGCTCGTACTATGTGCACCCCATGACAGTTTTCTCGGGGGCAGAGTCACTGCTCTGAAGAACAGAGCCTGTGCATTAAGAGCCTGGAGGTGCCATGAGGTGAGGCTGCACTTTGTTATTTTTTACGTCTAGATGCCCTTCATGACACCAACCTGCAAACAAAGATTTATAGTCACCACTTACCATAGGGGAAATTTACATGAGCAGTATTCTTTTGCCTCTACTGTATTTGTGTGAGAGAGATAGAGACTATAAGCAACACCCCATTCTTAACATCAACCATCCATTACAAACCCCAATGTGCTTGAATAGACTAATGAAAGTAATCAAAGTATATGGTCCTCCTGGGATTCAAACTCGGGACACCACACCCAGAACATAAGCATCTAAACCATTACACCACCAACACAGTATCAGTGGCCAGTTGCGTTTATATGATTTCAGTAAATTAAATGTTACCCAATATTATTTGCCTCTTCCAAGGTGATTGATATACTGTAGTTTCACTTTGACTATACCTCCTCTCATAATTATGTTATTGTTTCACTTTGTATGGCTATCTCTACCTCCTCTCATAATTATGTTATTGTTTCACTTTGTATGGCTATCTCTACCTCCTCTCATAATTATGTTATTGTTTCACTTTGTATGGCTATCTCTACCTCCTCTCATAATTATGTTATTGTTTCACTTTGTATGGCTATCTCTACCTCCTCTCATAATTATGTTATTGTTTCACTTTGTATGGCTATCTCTACCTCCTCTCATAATTATGTTATTGTTTCACTTTGTATGGCTATCTCTACCTCCTCTCATAATTATGTTATTGTTTCACTTTGTATGGCTATCTCTACCTCCTCTCATAATTATAACTTATTTGATTTTTTGTATTAACTAATGACGCGTTTTGTAATGACACCGTGTGGAGATAAATTTCCCATGCAGTCTAATACGGGTGTTTATTTAAATTTGCCGAACACATTTGTTTTTATTTTCTCGAAGGCATTATAAAATCCTGGTGGTGTAATGGTTAGAGTGTTTAAAAATCTGTGTGTGATAACCCAGGTTCGAATCCCGGTGGATCACATATATACTTTCATTAATTTCATTGGAGGTGTTTGGTGTTGTGGTGAAATTAATAAATAATAATAACCCAATACCTTTCCTCCACAGAAACTAGCCAAGTACCTGGACCAGATGTTGGCCATGAACGCCTCCGTTAACATGTACATGTTTCACGGCGGCACCTCCTTTGGCCTTACTGCTGGTGTGTACCAGATTTACTTTCTTTAAGGGCGGTCACCGGCTTTTTTTTAACTTTCTCTCCTTTTCTCTCTTTCCCTGGCTTGTATCCATTCTGCCCCATTCAGCCAACTGTTTTAAGACGTTTATCCCCATCCAGGTGACGATTTCTTCCTGGCGAGCAATAGCAAGCCAGCATTGTACGGAGAAATCCGGCTTCGCCGGAGAAATTTTTCTATCGAAAAATGTACAAATTTAGCCTGCTGTCAAAACAAAAATATATATATGCTGGCTCGCTACCGCTCGCCAGAAAAATATTGACACCTGGATGGGGGTAAACATCTTAAAACAGTAGGCTGAATGGGGCCGAATGGATACAAGCCAAAGAGAGAGGGAGAGAAAGATAAAAAAAGCGAAGTGGGCTCCCTTAAGTTCTATAAATGATAACAAAATTATAGTGTATCACAAATATCTCACTCTGTAATTTACCAATGTCTACCAGCCTATGAAACCTACAAGAATGCTTAGACTGAGCACGTGCGAGTTTTGGGCTATAAGGAAGTTGGAGTTGTAAACATCAATATTTTAGAGAATTACTGAAGTACTTTTGTAGTTCATTTATAAATGTATATAATAAAATTCTACATACTTTCTATCCATCACAAACCTATATTACTAGTGCATTGCATTTACGTTTAAAATCAATATTTACGGCACCAACTTCCTTATAACCTGAAACTGACAAGTGGTCAATTATGTCCTCTCTCCTGTTGCACTCATAAGGTTCCAACAAGGGGAGCAAGTTCCAAGCATGTCCGACCTCCTACGATTATGACGCCCCGCTCTCCGAGGCCGGGGACCCCACCGAGAAGTACTGGATCATTCGCAACATTACCAAGAAGGTCAGTTGCATGGAAATGGAGAATCTGAATCAACTAGTCGATTTTATTTCAGCTGACAGTAAATTGAATCACATAGCATTTGATTTCTTGATACTTAATATAGATACCGGTATATGAAACTACTGGTACTATCTGAATCAACTAGTCGATTTTATTTCAGCTGACAGTAAATTGAATCACATAGCATTTGATCTCTTGATACTTAATATTACAAGTGGGGTACCTCAGGGATCTGTGTTGGGACCACTGCTGTTCATTATATTTATCAACGACTTGCCTGAAGTTATAACTAATGGAAGTGAGGTATACCTGTATGCGGATGACACTAAACTGTATAGAAGAGTGAGGAGTAAGGAAGATATGGGTTTGCTTCAAGGAGATGTGGAGGGCATGAAGGGATGGTCTGAGCATTGGTTAATGCCTTATCATCCAAAAAAATGCAAGTACATGCGGATTGGGACCAGCAAGATAGACAAGGTAGGATACAGTATGTATGAAGCGATGGAGGAAGTGAGTGCAGAAAGGGATATAGGAGTAGTGATAGACAATAAGTTAAATTTCTCAGAACATTTAGCGGAAAAGATAAACAAAGCCAATAGAATTGTAGGGCTGATAAGGATCATTGATTGATCCTTAATCATTGATACATAATCATTGATTGATTATGTATGTGTGGATGAACGAATGAAGAAATCTGTGATGGATGCTAGGGTGTATAGGGGTATTGGAGGGGGTCTGTCTGATCATTATGTAGTGATAGCTAAGGTTAGGATACAAAAGAAGTGGGTGAGGAGAGCGGGAGGGAGGCGAGAGGAGGGTGGAATGGTGAGGAGGGTGGAGAGGTTGCAGGAGGAGGAAGTCAGGGAGGAGTACAGGAGAGCAGTGGAAAGACGACTAGGTGGGTTCGACCTGGAAGTTATGGAGGAAGTGGAGGAGATGAGCAAGGTGTTTAAGGATGAGATCTGTGCAGCATGTGAGGAGGTGTGTGGAGTGAGGAGAAGAGGTAAGAATAGCTGTGGAAGAAAAGAAGAAAGCATATAGAGAGTGGTTGGGTAGTAGAGGGAATGAAGATTCCGAGAGACAGAAACGAGCGAGGTACGTGGAGAGTAAGAGGGTGGTGAAGAGAGTAGTGAAGGAAAGTAAGAGAAGAGTAGATGAGGAATTTGGAAGGAATCTGAGTGTAAAATGGAGGGAGAGTAAGAAACTGTTCTGGAAAGAAGTCAAGAAAGTTAGGGAAGGTAGCAAGGGAAACAGTAAGGGTGTGAAAGATAAGAATGGGAGAATGCTAGCCGAGAAGCAAGAGAGAGTCGAAAGATGGAGGGAGTACTTCAGTGAGTTGCTAAATGAAAGGAATGAAGAGCCAGCAAACATAGCTGGATATGGTATGGGAGGGAGAAGAAGAGAAGTAGTGGAGGAGGAGGTGGGGATCAGGAGGTCAGAAGTGTGGGAAGCCATGAAAAGAGTGAAGTTGGGGAAAGCACCAGGAACAGATGGAGTGTGTGGGGAAATGTTGAGGTATGGTGGTGAGATAGTGATAGAATGGGTATGGAAAATGTGCAAACTAGCATGGGAGAAGGGGAGTGCACCCGATGACTGGAAGACATCTAGATAGATCTATCTATCTATCTATTGCCTGACAATTCAGGGTAAAAATCTGATCTACACATCCTCTTCCCTTCCTAAAGCCTCCCTGCTCGTCGCCTATCCATTTCTCTGTTCTCACTCTCACTCTCTCAATCACTACCCTACTGTACACCTTCCCTACTACGCTTAGAAGACATATTCCTCGGTGGTTACCACACACTCCTCTTTCCCCTTTGCCCTTATATAGGGGGACTATTATGCCAGTCTTCCAGTCATCGGGTGCACTCCCCTTCTCCCATGCTAGTTTGCACATTTTCCATACCCATTCTATCACTATCTCACCACCATACCTCAACATTTCCCCACACACTCCATCTGTTCCTGGTGCTTTCCCCAACTTCACTCTTTTCATGGCTTCCCACACTTCTGACCTCCTGATCCCCACCTCCTCCTCCACTACTTCTCTTCTTCTCCCTCCCATACCATATCCAGCTATGTTTGCTGGCTCTTCATTCCTTTCATTTAGCAACTCACTGAAGTACTCCCTCCATCTTTCGACTCTCTCTTGCTTCTCGGCTAGCATTCTCCCATTCTTATCTTTCACACCCTTACTGTTTCCCTTGCTACCTTCCCTAACTTTCTTGACTTCTTTCCAGAACAGTTTCTTACTCTCCCTCCATTTTACACTCAGATTCCTTCCAAATTCCTCATCTACTCTTCTCTTACTTTCCTTCACTACTCTCTTCACCACCCTCTTACTCTCCACGTACCTCGCTCGTTTCTGTCTCTCGGAATCTTCATTCCCTCTACTACCCAACCACTCTCTATATGCTTTCTTCTTTTCTTCCACAGCTATTCTTACCTCTTCTGTCCACCATGCTGTACCTTTCACTCCCCTCCCTCTTCTCCTCACCACACACCTCCTCACATGCTGCACAGATCTCATCCTTAAACACCTTGCTCATCTCCTCCACTTCCTCCATAACTTCCAGGTCGAACCCACCTAGTCGTCTTTCCACTGCTCTCCTGTACTCCTCCCTGACTTCCTCCTCCTGCAACCTCTCCACCCTCCTCACCATTCCACCCTCCTCTCGCCTCCCTCCCGCTCTCCTCACCCACTTCTTTTGTATCCTAACCTTAGCTACCACTACATAATGATCAGACAGACCCCCTCCAATACCCCTATACACCCTAGCATCCATCACAGATTTCTTCATTCGTTCATCCACACATACATAATCAATCAATGACTTTCGTTCCACCACTGTCTTATCCTTCATTGTCAACATCCGTTTCCACGTGTACCTGTGGATCATTCTGTGTCGGAAGAAGGTGTTGGCTATCCACAGCCTCCTCCCCACACATACGTCCACAAGTGCACTACCATTCCCATTCACCTCTGATGGTACCCCCCACCCTCCCACCACTCCCTCAACTTTCCTATCACCCACCTTACCATTCATATCCCCAATCAGAAATATTCTTTCGTTCTTGTCAAAATTCTCCAGGCACGCCTCCACATTCATCCAGAACTCCTCTTTCTTTCTTTCAAGTATATCCTCTGTCGGGGCATACACGCATACAATCACCCACGTTTGTATTCCTACTTTCATTCTCACCCACACAATCCTTGAACCCACAGACCCATACTCTCTTACACATTCCTTCCATTTGCTACTTACAAACAAACATGCACCTTCTCTCGCTATTCCTTCACTCACTCCAGCACACACACCTATTCCACACTCCCACTCTCTCACATCTGAACCTTTCCATTTGGTCTCTGTCATTCCACATACATCCAGCCTGGCATTCACTAACACTTCCAGAACCTCTCTCTCTTTTGTGCCATCATTCATGCCACTAACATTCAATGTCGCCATTCTCAGAATGTCCGAAGGCATGTCCTTAGTCGGTCGTGGTTCGTCAACGTTGGTTCCGTCCGCATCCGAGGCTGTTCGTTCGTTTTTTTTTGCTTAGATATTTTTTCCGGGTGGGGGTCGCAAGCCCACCGACCCAACCTCTTTAGTCGCCTCTTACGACACGCAGAAGGCACATGGGGCATATTCTATTCCCTAACCCCCAGGGGGCAATAGATAGATAGATTAGGAGGACAATTGTGTCACTTGACGAAGAAATCTTCAGGAATCTATATACAGCGCTGGTTAGGCCGCACCTGGAATATGCAAACCAGGTGTGGGCTCCATATATGGTAAAGGATATAGAAGCAGTGGAGAAAGTGCAGAGGAGAGCTAGCAAGCTGGTACCAACGTTGAAGAACGCGGGCTATGAGCAGAGGTTGAGGACACTGGCATATAGGAGAAAGAGAGGGGATATGATAGAGACTTTTAAGATAGTGTCAGGAAAGTACGATGAGGATGTGTGTGAAGGTATCTTCTTGATGCGGGAGGGAACAAGAACGAGAGGACACTCTAAGAAAATTTACAAAGAAAGAAATAGGCTTGAGAAGGCAAAGAACTCATTTTGTGATAGAGTGGTAAATGAGTGGAACGCACTGCCCCAGTATGTAGTCTATTCCGAATCAATAAGGGAGTTTGAAAGTAATCTTGATAAAGCATGGGGAAGACAAGATTTGAAGTTTGATTATAAAACAAAAATACAGAATAGTAAAAATGTTGCGTCTGCTACCGCCGCCGCCAACACCGTGAACGACCGCAGCAGTGCAAGTACTGGTACTGAGCTGAATACACAGGCATAGTTTGCCTTTTTCCAGAGGATCTACTGTAAGAAACTGTAAGAAACTGTAAGAAATAAATACCGGTATATGAAACTACTGGTACTATGTCTGTGTTATATTATTGCCAAGTTCTCGCATTGACATATTTCACTACAAAATCATCATAATAGCTAAGTAATGAATATAGGGACATGACACAATGGCGGAAGGCGGACGCAAGTGTTTTGAGGCTCCGGCATATGTTCATGGGAATGGATAAGTAATTCACGGAATATCGAGTGCATACGGGGCTAGCAAGGAGAGGAAGGATTTGTGAAGTGTTTGGAAGATATATTGGTGTGGTGGAGGGGTGATATATAGTGTAATAAGAGTGTGTAGTGACGGGACAGCGGTAGTGTTGTGAGTTGTTGAGTTTGTAAACAAACATGGCGGAGGGAATTTCGGGTATGACGGAGGCGGAAGAAAAGTTACAACGTTTTCGTGGGTTTAAGAGCACAGATAATCAGTTAGAAGAGGTTATTATTGTTGTGAAGGATTTAGAAAAGTGGATGAGTGATACGGAGAAATGGAAGGGGGATATTGGTGAGAAAGTTAAGGCACTGTGCGTAATGTGTGGTGTGAGGGACGGGAATAGGCCTAGCGAAGGAAGTGAATGCAGGCCTATTTCGGCAGTTAATGATAGCCTAGAGATGGTATTGACAAGGGTAGATGAACTGGGAGCAGAGAATATGGCATTGAAGGAGCAGCTGAAGGAATACGAAGGACGATTCAAGGAAGTAAAGGAGTCAACTGCATGGACGGTGGTAGGTAAACAGAAATTCAAGGATTTGGAGGATATTATGAAAGAGCAAAAGGAAGAAATTAATATGACCAAAAAAAGTTTTGAGAGTGCAGTTGTAGGGGTCATGAAGAACAAGGAGAGTGTCGTGAGGGAGGCCGGACAGGGATAGGGGTGTAATCTTGTATGGAGATATAGAGGCTCATATGAATGATAATGGAGTGAGAAAAGTGAGGGATATGGAGACAGTGAAGGAGGTCATGAAAGGTGTGGATGAGGATGGATATGGATGGGAAGGGCAGGTGGAGGAGGTCAGTAGGATAGGTAGATATAAAAGGGGAGAGATGAGACCTATAAGGGTACAGTTTAAAACCAGGGCAGTGGCAGAGACGGTGACAAATTTTAGTTGGAGGCTAAATACAAATGAAAAACTGAAACATATAAGACTAAAGAAGGATTTGAGCATAGAACAAAGAAAAAAAATGAAGGAATTACAAGAAAAGGCTGATGAAAATAATGGAAAGTTGGGTGAGGAGGATAAGAGAAATTTTTACTGGAGAGTGAGGGACGGAAAATTGAAGAAGTGGTTTATAAGAGTAGAAGGGAGGGGGAGATCAGGGAGGGAAGAGAATGTGATAGGAGTTGTGATGGAGGAGGAGAACGGGGTGGAGGTGTCACAGGGAGAGACAGGAGACAAAGTGGCAGACCCAGTAGTGCTAACGGGGGAGTAGGGTACAGACAGGAGGAGCGGGATGGTGTAATTGCTGAAGGAATGGTAGATGGATTAAGGATTATGTTTAGTAATGTGGATGTGTTTACCCAGGACAAGAAAAGAGAACTGATATGTAGGTTGCAGGATGAAGAGGAAAAACCTGATGTCATAGCCTTGCAGGAAGTAAGACCAAAAAATGCTAGAATTGAAAGGGAACTGGTGGAGTATAGTTTGGAGGGTTTTGAGTTATATGAGAGGAATGCTATTAGAGCAGAGGTCGGAAGAGGACTGTTTATTTATGTAAGAAAAGAGCTCAAAGCTAATGAGGTGGATATGAGACAGCAGTACTGTGAGTATTTGTGTATTGAAGTAAAATGTGCAAGAGGATCAATTCTAATTGCCTCTATATATAGAAGCCCAAATAATAGTAGGGGAGAGGATGATAACCTATTGAAAGCAATGGAGGAAATAGATAATAGAGAGAACAAATATAAAATTTTGATTGGAGATTTCAATTTGCCAAGGATCAACTGGGCAAATTGTACTACTCCAGCGGGACAGGGTAGCCTGGAAAACAAGTTTATAGAGAAAGTGAGAGATTGTTTTTTAACGCAACATATTACAGAGATGACAAGATATAGAGATGGGACGCAGGGGAGTGTACTTTATTTGATTTTTAGCAATGAGGAGGATATAGTGGAACATGTCAATGTGGATAGCCCTATAGGTCGTAGTGACCATGCCTGTATAAGCTTTAGTTGCAATATTAAAACAGAGAAGGATAATAGAAGCAATAGAAAAATATACATGTATGATAGAGCAGATTATGAACTGCTGAGAGACGGTGTTTGGACATTGACTGGGGGGAATACTTGAACGGTGAAGACGCTGAAGGAATGTGGAGGAAAATTAGAGTCAAACTGGAGAATGCTGTATCTAAAAGTGTACCAGTAAGGGAATATAAGGATAAAACAAAATTGAGGAAAAGAACGAACCCCAGAATTGCCAATGAAAAGAAAGCTTTGGACATTGATTAGAAGAAAGAAACGATTGTGGGAAAGACTAAAATTGTTAAAAAAGAACAGGGGGTCTAGTATAGAAGCTAAAGAAGTGGATCTGGAACGCAGACAAATAAACAATAAAATAAGGTGGGAGACAAGGAGGGGGTGAAGGAGAGGGAGAGAGAGATTGCTAGAAATGTGAAGGATAATCCAAAAATATTCTGGAAGTACATTCAGGAAAAGTTAACAAGAAGAGTAGGGATCCCAGAGCTGGTAGGGGGGTTGGATGATGGGAGTAGAGCGGGGACTGATAAGGAGAAAGCAGAGGTGCTGGGGAAATACTTTGGGGGGTACTAACAGTGGAGTTGGATGATGCAGTGCCTACTATTCCCATCAAACAGGCACCGGCACTAGAACTAATAGAGTTTTCCCATGCTAGAATAAGAAGAGCTATAGAAAAAATAAACAGAAGTAAGTCCCCGGGACCGGATGGGATACACCCAAGAATCATAAAGGAAGGAGGTGAGATGTTAGTAGAGCCATTGAAAATGTTATTTGAGGTATCGTTTAATACAGGACAAATCCCGATGGACTGGAGAGAGGCGAACATAACAGCTATATTTAGTGGTGATGGGCTGGTCTATCAGAGTGAGAACTGAGCAATCTCTGCCATACCCATAGCTTACTCTGACTGTTCCTTTTACTTATATATTTTCTAGATCTCAAGTGACGGCGTCTCTAACGTGGATTGACCTCCCAATCTACCAAGATTGGAAGCCAAAGCGTCACATTTTCCCCTTGCCCCTCAACTTTCTCTTCATAATTGCTGAGGGACACAGGGCCCTGGGTGGGGCTTTGGTTTCCCGGGCATTTCCGCACCCTCCTCAGCTCCCCGCCATGGAGTGGCTTCGGTCACCCAGGCTTTATTGTGGTCGGCGGGGAGGGTTATGTGGGGGCGCTCGGTTATGGCCTTGGCCTTGCTCAGGGCCTTGGGGCTGTTCGGCCAGGCAGCTTGGGGAACAACAACAACAACAACAACAGCTATATTTAAGAAGGGAAAGAGAAATGACCCAGGGAATTATAGACCAGTCAGTTTGACAAGTGTTGTGTGTAAACTAATGGAAACAGTAATTAGAGAAGGAATAATGGAGCATATGAAGTCAAACCAACTTTTTAGTGGGAGACAGTTCGGATTCTTGCCAAGGAGGTCGATGGTACTACAGCTAATTAAGGTGGTAGATGATTGGATGCAAATTCTAGAAGATGGTGATGTAATAGACGTGGTATATTGCGATTTTATGAAGGCCTTCGATAAGGTCCCACATAAAAGGTTAATAGAGAAAGTTAGAAGCTATAATATAGGGGAGAAATGTGTGAAATGGATAGAAGCCTTCCTGAAAGATCGGAGACAGAGGGTACTGGTGAATGGAATAGGCTCGGGGTGGAGGGAAATTACAAGAGGGGTACCTCAGGGATCTGTGTTGGGACCACTGCTGTTCGTTATATTTATCAACGACTTACCTGAAGTTATAACTAATGGAAGTGAGGTATACCTGTATGCGGATGACACTAAGCTGTATAGAAGAGTGAGGAGT
Source organism: Lithodes maja (assembly GCA_037953745.1). Classification (NCBI taxonomy): domain Eukaryota; kingdom Metazoa; phylum Arthropoda; class Malacostraca; order Decapoda; family Lithodidae; genus Lithodes; species Lithodes maja. Next base: position 17,148 of record JBAKBP010027648.1, on the reverse strand, counting down.
AAGGAAGATGTGGAGGGCATGAAGGGATGGTCTGAGCATTGGTTAATGCCTTTTCATCCAAAAAAATGCAAGTACTGTACATGCGGATTGGGACAAGCAAGATAGACAAGGTAGGATACAGTATGTATGAAGCGATGGAGGAAGTGAATGCAGAGAAGGGTATAGGAGTAGTGACAGACAATAAGTTAAATTTCTCAGAACATTTAGCGGAAAAGATAAACAAAGCCAATAGAATTGTAGGGCTGATAAGGAGGACATTTGTGTCACTTGACGAAGAAATCTTCAGGAATCTATACAGCGCTGGTTAGGCCGCACCTGGAGTATGCGAACCAGGTGTGGGCTCCATATATGGTAAAGGATATAGAAGCAGTGGAGAAAGTGCAGAGAAGAGCTAGCAAGCTGGTACCAACGTTGAAGAACGCGGGCTATGAGCAGAGGTTGAGGACATTGGGGCTTCCGACACTGGCATATAGGAGAAAGAGAGGGGATATGATAGAGACTTTTAAGATAGTGTCAGGAAAGTATGTTGAGGATGTGTGTGAAGGTATCTTCTTGATGCGGGAGGGAACAAGAACGAGAGGACACTCTAAGAAAATTTACAAAGAAAGAAATAGGCTTGAGAAGGCAAAAAATTAATTTTGTGATAGTGGTAAATGAGTGGAACGCACTGGCCCAGTATGTAGTCGATTCCGAATCAATAAGGGAGTTTGAAAGTAATCTTGATAAAGCATGGGGAAGACAAGATTTGAAGTTTGATTATAAAACAAAAATACAGAATAGTAAAATTGTTGCGTCTGCTACTGCCGCCGCCAACACCGTGAACGACCGCAGCAGTGCAAGTACTGGTACTGAGCTGGATACACAGGCCTAGTTTGCCTTTTTCCAGAGGATCTACTGTAAGAATGACAATTTACCAGAATATAGCTTCCCACGAGTACATCACTTTACCCGATAGCACTATCGTTAGTGAGTGCTATTTGTATTTTATACTATTGTTAATGTCTTGTCAAGTTGCAAATTTGATTTTAATAGAATATTTTGACACTAATTGTAGTTTCTTTATTCATGCAGAGTTTAGTAAAAATTTACCAGAACATCCCTGACTTCCCAAATTGACTTAAATCCTTGAACGTGACAATAGTGCGTGGTTATGTGTGATTAATTTGCTTGGGAACCAGATTAACTTGCTCATGTAGTAATGTACACCCTATGTGGTGGATTGTGTTCTTTTATTTCATAAATTTTATTTCAGTAAGCGTTATTTCCACATAGCGATTTTGATTAGTTATTTTACCTTTATCTTGTATCGTCCCAGTTTTGGCTTGTTTAGTTTGCAAGTTTTACATTTTAATTTAATATATAAGTGCAGTTATTTCAGAATTTAACCTATTCCCATTTTCTTTAAAGCTTGACCATAACAGAATTTATATATAGCAATTTTGACCTAATCCTTTTGTCCAGCCTTATAAGAGTTCTAGTATGGAGCTCTTGTATTATGGTTAAGGGGAGGTATTTAGTTTGTTCCCTACTTTTTCATCAAGCTTAAAATTACATCCCCTAGACTCCCTTTCAAGATAAATTTGTACATTTTTCGGTAGAAAAATTTTCAGGCCGGAGGCCGGTTGCTCTTAAATTACAGGCTCGCTATCGCTCGCCAGGAAAAAATCGACACCTTAACGGCACGAAAGGTCTTAAAATTGACAGAAATGGGGCAAAATGTCTTAAAATATCCAAACTACTAGGGCGAAGGTCTTAAAATCTCAAAAGCAATGGGGCTAAACATGAGGGAGAAAGGGGTCCAGAAAAAATCCCTCAGGTGGAGATCTCCCCTTAAGCTAATGATAATAAAGATCCCACTTTCTTGGGGTAATTTAGGGGGAGATGGGCCGTTTTTCTGGTCCCCCTTCTTCCTCATGTTTAGCCCCATTAGTTTTCAAATGTTATGGCATTCGGCTGATTAGTTTGTCGATTTTAAGACCTTTCGCCTCTTTTCTTTGTCAATATTAAGACGTTTTGTGTTATTTAGGTGTCAATTTTTTTTCCTGGCAAACGAAAGTGAGCTTGGAATTTTTACCAGGAAATTTTTCTACCTAAAAATGTACAAATTAATCTAGAAGGGGTATCTAATGGATGTTTTTTTAAAGCTTGATTGAGGTCTAGGGAGGAAATTAGCACAATAATTAATACCGTAAATGAAAAAAATCAACCAAAAAGTGAACCATCCCCCTTAAGTAAAAACAAATTCATTAGAAGCTTAGATTGCAAGAGTACAGTACTCAACATTGCCTTTATATATTAATTTATTTTATCTCTTCCCCAGTACCTGCCACTACCCTCCGGAGATGTGCCGCCTGCGTCGTCAAAGTTTGGGTACGGTAAGGTGCAGGTGTCTAGCGTCGGGGGCGTCACACAACTCACGCAGCGACTCAGTTCTGTCTCCAGCAAGTGGCCGCTTACCTTCGAGGAACTCAGTGTCTCCAATGGACTAGTGTCATATGAAACTGTTATACCCTTTAGAATTGTAAGTACCATATGATTCACTCCGCACCATTCATAAAAATATAGATCACTCAGTTTTTAAAGTGTGTATATACAGTATACAGTATATATATATGATTTTGAGTACATAATTTTAATGTGACAACACTTTAGCTCATATTGTATTTTATCACATACTATTTTATATGCCAGTAACAGCCCAACATATGTTTGTGTTCTACTATACGCTACCATTCTCAGCCTTACCCGGCGCGACTGAGTATCAACGACGTACACGATCGGGGCTATGTGTATGTGGACTCTGTGTATGCGGGGACGGTGGACCGGGAGCAGGAACTGTTTGACCTCCCCATCTACGCCCAACCCAACGCCACACTCGCCATCATTGTCGAGAGTCAGGGGCGCATCTGTTTTGGATCATCGCTCAATGACTTCAAGGTAAATGGCCATGTTGCAGTTGGGAAATGACCACTTGCGAGTTTCAGAGTGTTGTTCAGATGAAAGACGAACGTCTGCCGAAGCAAATCTTCTACTCCCAGCTTAAAGAAGGCAAACGTAAATGAGATGGAGAAGAGAAGCGATTCAAAGACGTCCTAAATGCCACCATGAAGAAGTGTAATATTGACACCAATAACTGGGAAACCAAAGCCAAAGAGGAAACTCTGGTGAAACGTCATCCAAGAAGGTTCAGCAACTCTCGAAGCCAACAAATGCGCAGAAGTAGATGACACAAGAAGAAAACGGAAAGAGAAGCAGCAAGAACCAAACCCCGATCTGCCATCTGGAACAATGTCAAAGACGACACAAGATAAACGCAAAGGAACTAATCAAAATCGTTATGTGGAAATAACGCTTAATAAACTAAAATTTGAAATAAAAGAACACAATCCACCACATAGGGTGTACATCACTACATGCGCAAGTTAATCTGGTTCCCAAGCAAACTAATCGCACATATAACAATGCACTATCAAAGCCAGGATTGGACTCATAAGCCACCTGAGACTCCATAAAAGTGATCACAGAGCGAAGACCATCCTCCTCCACCTCGAGGGATAGCCACTACAACAACAGTACAGGTATATGGGAATGGTAAGTATAATTTTGGTGGTAACATTAATGAATCCAGGCCCTAGTGTTTGTGTGCCCACTCATCAGGATGGGAAATGAGACTACTCAAAACCAATCTAAGTAATTATTTCTCGAATATAGAAAGTTTAGGTTGTTGTTGTTGTTGTTCTCCAAGCTGCCTGGCCGAACAGCCCCAAGGCCCCGAGCAAGGCCAAGGCCATAACCGAGCACCCCCACAGAACCCTCCCTGCTGACCACAACAAAGCCTGGGTGACCGAAGCCACTCCATGGCGGGGAGCTGAGGAGGGTGCGGAAACGCCCAGGAAACCAAAGCCCCCACCCAGGGCCCTGTGCCCCTCAACAATTATGAAGAAAAAGTTGAGGGGCAAAGGAAAATGTGACGCTTTGGCTTCCAATCTTGGTAGATTGGGAGGTCAATCCACGGAAGAGACGCTGTCACTTGAGATCTAGAAGATATATAAGTAAAAGGAACAGTCAGAGTAAGCTATGGATATGGCAGAGATCGCTCAGTTCTCACTCTGATAGACCAGCCCATCACCACAGAAAGTTTAGGTTGTGCATCACAGTTCCTATGTTTTTGGAAGGGATAAATTAGCTAAAACATTGCAACTTCATGTAATATTCCTGTATTCCATCTCATATTAACTTCAGTCTTAGAACCAAATTGTCCCAGTTTCACACCCACTGATATAACTGTCATATTCTACTCCACTCAGTACCAGACTACCAGCCTCCTGTTGGGTGTTAAATGAGAGACTATTCAAACCTATCCTAAGTTAGTCACTTTTTTTCTAGTCATTATTATTAAATATATTATACAAAGGTAACAAAGGTAGAATTATGCCTTTACAGTTCTTATTGAGTTTTGGAAGTGATGAAATGTACAAAACAAGGCAATTTTAGGTAAAATTTCAGGTATTCTTTCTCATATTCATTCCTAAGCCAGATTGTCCCTGTTTGACAATCTGGCCCCCAGAAGCATTAATTTTCCCTCACCAGTCATGTCTCCCCTCCTGTTATAAGCTAATAACTGTGTTGGTGGTGTAATGGTTTAGATGCTTATGTTCTGGGTGTGGTGTCCCGAGTTCAAATCCAGGGAGGACCATATGCTTTCATTAGTTTACTCAAGTGCATTGGGGTTTGTATTTGATGATTAATGTTAAGAACAGGGTGTTACTTAATAAGCTTTAAAATTTTGTGTTCTTGTGGTTATCAGGGACTGACTACGAATGCGACGGTAAACGGACACCAGCTGTCGGGATGGACTATGATACCTGTCCCTCTTACCCATCCTGCTCGTTTGGCACAGGCACTCTCGCTCATCTCGCCACAGGATTTACCGTTACAGGGGGTAAGTGGTAGTGGTAGTACAGTATGCTCCCTTTTATCCCAAAATCATGAGTCTTTTGAAATTTTGGATAAGCGATTTTTATGGATAAACGAGAGTCCCGCTATATAAAGCTAAATATGTGTACAAATGGCCAAATATACAGTTTTCAATGCATTTATAACCATTTCTAGGCTATTTTAGCTTCAAATTATCATATAATTCAAGCTATGTCTACTTCAGAGGGGTTAAATTTATGCAATTAAGCACCCAGAGAGGCTTAAATAAGTGAAAACTAATGAAAAATATGGATAGCAAAAGCTTTGGTTAACTGAAATATTTTTATATTTGAATTTTGGATAAAAGGGAGTTTACTGAAGTAGTGTTGGTAGTAGTGGTAGTACAGGTCTCCCTCACTATACGATGCCCCGATTTACGATATTGTTACATGTTTTTAGGTGTTTATGTTTGGGTTTTGGCTGGTCCGAGAACGCATCCCCATTTACCCCATTAATATTAGGGTTCGCTATACAATTTTTCTATTCAAGATCAGGTTTTCAGGAACGTAACCCAATCATAAATCGAGGGAAACCTGTAGTAATAGTAGTAGTAGTAGTAGTAGTAGAGAGAGAGAGAGTGAGTGAGTATACAAAGAAAAAATAATGAGTTAGTTCATCAGTCAATCTTATCTGTCCACCTACTTTATGCTCACTCACTTCTTCCTCCTCAGTTCTCAATTTCCCAGTCAATATGTAACAGAGAAAGTGAAAGTCTGTGGAATATATGTTATTAAGCGTTATTTCCACATAGCCATTTTGATTAGTTTTTTTGCTTTTATCTTGTATCGTCCCCGTTTTGGTTTGTTTATTTTGCAAGTTTTACATTATAATAGCTATCATACAAAAATACTGTGTGTGACCCCATTCTTCCCTTTCCATCAGACTGGGCGGATGTCATTCTTCAAGGGCCAGTTTGAGGTGCCCTCCGAGTCCAGCCATCCCCGTGACACGTTCCTCAGGCTTGACGGATGGAGTAAGGTTAGTGCCAGCACCTGGATTGTTTTGTTTCTTGTGAGCTACTGTAGTTGATTCATTATGATGAGTCTAGAAATCCTGACTTCCAACCTTATAACTCAAAAGGGACCTGAGTAATTGAGCTGATAATTGTACCATTAGGGAATAGTCGACCATAAATGAGTGCGAATGTTTCCAGCCCATTTGATCCAGCCCTCCCTGATTTACAAGAGGCTAGATTTAACAATTTCTAGACTCGTCATAATGAATATCTAGGCTACCGTACTGTTTAGGTTTGAATGATTTAATTTGGACTTTTTAGAGATGGACTTTTTAGTACGTACTTTAAAAGTATTAATATCAATAATAGCAATAGCTAACAGTAATAATTTGAATACTGTAGCTGAAAAGTCTTACAATTTATATTACATCTGCCGTCTTCTCCCCAGGGCATTGTTTGGGTGAACGACTTCATGCTAGGTCGGTACTGGCCAGAGGTTGGCCCCCAGGTGACGCTGTATGTGCCTCATGGGGTCTTGCAGCAGGGCACCAACTCTCTCCTACTGCTGGAGTTTGAGGCCGCCCCATGCCTCACCCGGAATACATGTTATGTTACACTCACAGACCAACATGTTATTGATGGTCCAACTCCTTTGTAATATCTTGCTTACCCTCTCAAACTTACAACATATTGAGAAGAGTAGAAATTATACAACGGACTCAACTAGAAAGTTTATTGACATCAAAATACATTACAGTACAGTCGACGCTCGATTTAACGGACCCCGATACAACGGATTTCGGATTTAACGGACTCTGTCCATAGCCGGACAATGGACCCAGCAACGGACAAAGTCCGTTGCTCGAAAAAAAAATTGGAGCAAAGTCCGTTGCTCTATCTATTTATCTCTCTAATGCACTACCTAAATCCCTTATACATTAACATAACTATGTCTTATTTGGACTTTTTGTAATCTTTGAATCATTTCTAATGTGATGGAATTGAAAAATATAATATCCTTCCAGCACATAGATAAATAATAAATAAGATAGTCAACAAAATATTTCAACTCTCCCCTCCGTGCGAGCAGAGATGGTAGATTTACGTTTGATAGATTTTTTGTTTTGTTTTTTTCCCTCGATATACACTCTCTTTCTATCTATCTATCTCTCTAATGCACTACCTAAATCCCTTATACATTAACATAACTATGTCTTATTTGGACTTTTTGTAATCTTTGAATCATTTCTAATGTGATGGAATTGAAAAATATAATATCCTTCCAGCACATAGATAAATAATAAATAAGATAGTCAAAGAAATATTTCAACCCTCCCCTCCGTCTATGCGCCGAGCTTCCCAGACGGGAGATTTACATTTGATAGATTTTTGTTTTTTTTTGTTCCCACGGTATACACAAAATGATGGGGAAATATTATAACATGTTTTTAATTGACATTTGTGTCGTTTTTGCTGATTATGAGTTGGTGGAAAAAATGTCTTTAATTCTATCATATCGGAAATGATTCACAGATTATATAGAGACCAAATAACATACACTTTTAAGTGTGTTCAATAGTTTTGCATTATCAATAGGGTGTAGCACAAGGCTTATCAACATTATCACAGTAACGGGGTCGGGGTTGAGGCGGGACGGGGAGGGGAGGGAGTAGGCCTACAGAGGAGGGGATATCCTTCCTTTTTTTTTTTTTTTTTTTCTCCATGTGAAATTTATTATATCAATGACAAATAAGACCTTTATTATGTTTTCAGGGACAGTACAGCACAACATGTCCCTCAAAAAAAAAAAAAAAAAAAAAAAAAAAAAAAAAAAAGGCGAAATACGAAGGCAATTTTCCAGCTACGGACTTTTTCCAGCAACGGACTCGGTCTCCCCCCTATTAGTCCGTTAAATCGAGCGTCGACTGTATTGAATTTTATATCAGGGCACTCCTTACCCTTGTAAAGTCATCCTATCACTGTTAGAACTTGTGTACAAAAGAGACAAGATTATATATAATGTACAACCAGACCACACATTTAATAATTACTGTACAGCATTCCATAGTCTCCAAAGATTAAACTCAGAAAACTTAGGTAATCGTTAAACCACTACCATATAGTTTTACTATTCTGCCAACCTAGAAGTTGGCAGATTCGGAGCCAAAGCGTCACATTTTTCCCTTGCCCCTCAACTTTCCCTTCATAATTGCTGAGGGGCACAGGGCCTTGGGTGGGGCTTTGGTTTCCCGGGCGTTTCCGCACCTTCCTTAGCTCCCTGCCTTGGAGTGGCTTCGGTCACCCGGGCTTTGTTAGTGGTAAGCAGGGAGGATTTTGTGGGGGCGCTCGTTTGTGGCCTTGGCCTTGCTCGAGACCTTGGGGCTGTTCGGCCAGACAGCCTGGGGAACAACAACAACAACAACAACTATTCTGAATAACATACACAGGGATCACTTTACTTAACTTTGGTCCATTTTGGTCCACTTTTTATAGTAGTTCACCAGCACGCTAGGGGCAATTTTTGGCCACTAACCTGGAGTACCTCAGCTGCTGATGTTGGGAGCCTCACTCTAATCTGAAATTACTGTAGAAGTAATACTATATTGCCTTAAGCTCAATAATCAAGTTGGCAACAATCATTCTTTCTTTGTCTGCGGAGGAAGTGGATTCTAAAAAAGCAACCTATCGTGGTTGTGTTTATAGGAAGAACATCCTTCATAGACAAATTAAGTAAGCTTGTTTGTCAACCTGGTTATTCACCTAAAGTCAATGTAGTTTAACTTTTAATTTCAGCCTCACAGCAGCAGCAGCGGATGTAATCCGGCTTAATGGCTGAAATACTTTCGGCCCCTGTCGATATCTGAAAATTATAATATTGTTGATAAGAGATATGACTTGCATTTACAGTTGAATTAATTTTTAAGGTGACATGCACGAGTGAGTTTGCACTTTTCTTAGAATTTTTTTACACAAAGGTATGTATATTGGTATATTTTTTTCCCAGTGCAGTATATATATATCTTATAAACTTTATTCAGATATTTATACTGTAGCTATGCCTTATTTTCTATAGTGCATTCAGAATTCTACTGTATATTTTCCATATTTAATCTTTGATAATTATTTATGAGATGTGATATTCATATTTGGTGAGAAAGGTATATTAGAGTGAAATTAAATACATGATAATTCAAGAAACTGCAATATGGAAAAAATTAAGCCGGAACATTTGTAATTGATTAGATAATATAGAAATAGTGTGTTAGGTAGAAAGGAACATTTGTAATTGATTGGATAATATAGAAATAGTGTGTTAGGTAGAAAGGAACATTTGTAATTGATTGGATAATATAGAAATAGTGTGTTAGGTAGAAAGGAACATTTGTAATTGATTGGATAATATAGAAATAGTGTGTTAGGTAGAAAGGAACATTTGTAATTGATTGGATAATATAGAAATAGTGTGTTAGGTAGAAAGGAACATTTGTAATTGATTGGATAATATAGAAATAGTGTGTTAGGTAGAAAGGAACATTTGTAATTGATTGGATAATATAGAAATAGTGTGTTAGGTAGAAAGGAACATTTGTAATTGATTGGATAATATAGAAATAGTGTGTTAGGTAGAAAGGAACATTTGTAATTGATTGGATAATATAGAAATAGTGTGTTAGGTAGAAAGGAACATTTGTAATTGATTGGATAATATAGAAATAGTGTGTTAGGTAGAAAGGAACATTTGTAATTACAGTAATAGGATTAAATAGAAACAAGGTGTTGCACCCTTTTAACATGACAGTTTTAAAATAGTTTCATTCCTTTGACACCTAATGTGGAGCCTATGAGGAATGAGAGAATGACAAAGGAATGTGTGAGAGTGAGGTGGGAGAGTCGGACCAAGAGTGAGATGGTGGAATGGCAGAGAGGGAGAGGTAGACCAAGAGTGGAATGGTAGAGAGGGAGAGGCAGACCAAGAGTGAGATGGACAAATGCAGTTGAGAGGGTGATCAAATTAGACCCCCATGAAAAGGATTCCGTACCATATTTAGCAAGATCTACTTTTCAGCCGGACCATGTGGGTAGTTTTTTCAAGCCCATCCAGCAAAAATATAGGATAATACATTTAGTATATACTGTATACAGTCGTGGACAGGAATTTCTTTACAATTTTTGGAGTGGCAATTATGAGATACAAGTGAACTATTTTGTAAGAGCCCTGTGGGAAAGCCCGACCGTAGCCATGGCCTTCCTTAGGGACTCGGGGCTGTTCAGCCAGGCAGCTCAGGGAACGGCAACAACAACTGCATGAGACACACAGAACAGATGACTGGGATTCACTAGTTAAGGGGAGATTCTATATTAATTTAATTATTAATATTCATTGACTTTTTTTCTTTTCTTTTTTTCACGGGCCTCATCCCGCCAAGGAGGTTTTGAAATGAGTTTATTAATTAAAATATAAAACTTGAAAATTAACTCAAAAGTTACTGTTCAAATTAATAGAACGAACTCATTAAAATTATAAACTATCGAAATGACAACACTAAACTTGGAACCTGCGACACTAATATGGAGTTGGTTCGCTAGTCAGACTCACTACCAAGGTAATGAATAATTATCATACATTTCTCAAGAATCATACTAAGCAGACAATCATACTTAGCATTTATCTGATATTCTAAAGGGGGGTTTTCTGGATTCCCTTCTCCATGTTTAGCCCCTTTAGTTTGGGATTTTTAGACATTTTCCCTGTTAGTTTGGCAGTTTTAAGACCTTGCTATTTAGGTGTCAATTTTTTCCTGGCGAGCAAAAGCGAGCCTGCAAGTTAAGGAGGAACAATATATATATATATGAATTTCCTACACAATGATATGGTTTTCGTTGCGGAGTCGCCAAATCGGCCTATGTCTAGCACGGGGCAATGGTGACTCCTAGGCGGGTCTAGCGTTTCTTGGGTTAAATACTTGAATAATTATGGTTTAGGTTTATTTGATGTTCCTATACAGTACAGTCATACTTAATTCTTGTCTAATATAACTAGACAATAATACTTACTTTTGTTCAGACTTTCCCAGACAATCAAACTTATGGGTGCTCAACCAGTGACCCTATGTGATGCACAGATAGATTATTGTAGGTCTATGTTAGGAGTCAAACATGAAAACTCTAACCCATAGCATGAAAGTTAATTCTAGGTATAATTTATAGGCTTGATTTGGTAGCCTGCAAACTAGTCTTATTCATACATGCAAGTCTAAAGACCGCTTCATCCACAGAAAGTGTGGTTTCAGTCCTTTTACTGTAGTACTGTATAGTACAGTACAATACAAGTCTTGCCACAACACATATCAGTTCTCAGGGTCATATTTGCCTGTGATGTTGTTGTTGTTGTTCCCCAAGCTGCCTGGCCGAACAGCCCCAAGGCCCCGAGCAAGGCCAAGGCCATAACTGAGCGCCCCCACAGAACCCTCCCTGCCGACCGCAATAAAGCCTGGGTGACCGAATCCACTCCATGGCGGGGAGCTGAGGAGGGTGCGGAAACGCCCGGGAAAGCAAAGCCCCACCAAGGGCCCTGTGCCCCTCAGCAATTATGAAGACAAAGTTGAGGGGCAAAGGAAAAATGTGATGCTTTGGCTTTGAGATCTAGAAAATATATAAGTAAAAGGAACAGTAAGAGTAAGCTATGGGTATGGCAGAGATCGCTCAGTTCTCACTCTGATAGACCAGCCCATCACCATGCCTGTGATGTTTATATATATACTGTACCTAATGCCGTACAACACTTTTTATTAGCCAATGTGGTTTTAGTGTAAACTTTGTACTGCAGCTGTTGTGGTCAGAATGGCTGCTGGGGTCAGTTTTAATAAAGATTTTGTAAATATTTAAACATCTTTCATTATTGTATTAATTGATAAGACTTAAATGGATGTGTGTGTGTGTGTAAGCTCAAGTTAAACTCCTTTTTATAATTGCAATATGCAGTATACATGTCAGCCATGTGTCCTACGTAAGCAAGGCGGTCCACAGAAGCATGGAAAAGAATATATAGAAAACAAAAATGAAAATGGAAAAGAAAAAACAAAATGGTCTTTCACACACCTTCAGACTCTTTCACTCATATACTATACTCTCTTGTCTAGCTATCATATGGAGAAAAAAATTAACAAGACGTCGCCGGTACAGAAGGGATTAATGATAAATATACAAAGTATGTTATGCCCCTGGAAGCCTTATTTCAAGCACTAATGCATTGATTTGTAGGTTTCAAATCACAGTTGACGAACGACTCCCAAATGTTTGTTTTCATTAACTGAGTTTCTTATATCCACGTTATCTAATATATATCCTGCATTTGCTATAAATTTCCCAAATTTTACTACACTGCATTTATCTACATTGAACTTAATCTGGCAATTTACTGGCCATTCGTATATAGTGTATCTAGATCTCTACATATCCATATACAGTATATGGATACAGTATGTAGAAATATAGTAGGAATGTTAGAACCAAGATATACAAGATCAAACTGGATCGTTGTGGGTGGAGCCAGTAAGGAAATTGTAATGCCCTCGAAAATATCCCGCAACCCCAATAATGTACTACCCGAGTTGACGTCAGGTATAGTGTAAAATAGTCGTTGATGGGAAGTCCAATAAACTCATCACGTGAAACACCACGAGACTATCACCTGGTTCTTACAAATCGGACTAAGGTTACTATGCTTTGTACGTCCGTGGTAGTACAGTGGGTTAGCGCGCGGGCCTGGTTGACCTATGGGAGTCATTTTCACTAACCAGGGTTCGAACCCCATCCAAGGCATCTCAAAACCTGTGGGTTTTTAGGAGGGTTAAACTCCCTTCAGAGGTTCGAGCCCCGCGCCAGGCACCAGGAAAGGTTGACCCTAAGTGGGCCTGGGGAGTTGTCAAGACAGAATAATTCCCTTCACACCCAGCATAACATTGGCGGCAGCGGTGTTTCTTGATTCGGATAGAGGATTTCATTGCAGTGCATTTTCGAAGCAATAGAGAAAAAATAACATCAAGATGGCAACCCGTTCTCACATTCCCATTCCGAAATACGATGGGGAAACCTACGGAATAGAAACTTACATGGACATTGTAAAGCCCCTGCTAGATTTGGCGTATACTACGGATCAAGAAAAAATCGCCGTAACACTTACGCACTTGGGAAAAGCCGTTTCCCTAGTCGCATACTAGGTAACCCCTACCCTCACGTGGGCCGAATTCAGGCCCATAGTGATTGAAGCTATCAAACCTTCATTGGGCATCTTCGTCGCCCACACCCGTATTCAGGACACAAAGTACGAAGGTGATCTGGATGCAACGTTGAACACCATTTCGCAACACATAAAAATTTCATTTCCCACCCTAACTAGAGTGCAACAAGAACAGCAAATTATAGTGAACTTAGTCTCAGTGTTGCCCTCTGCAGTTAAAGCTTATTTTGCTGTGCACGACCCCGTCGGGTTCCAAAAGGACCTAATCATCATCCGACGAATCTTAGCAGTGCAACCGAAACCAACAAAAATTGCTGCCATCAAGAGGTATACCACTCATCCACAAAACCCCAACTCCAACTCCAAGCCCACCTATTCCTCCGGGAAGCCTCAGCCTAGCAGACCACGATTCCAACCCAACCCACTGCGACGGATCTACAACCGGAACAAAACCTACAACCTAAATCAGAGTAAGAACCCCACCCTGGTCATTATAAACCCCTATGATTTCCCAGCCTGTAGTTCAAAGTGTGCCCTTCATGAAATCCGCGACTCCGCGAAACCTCGATCAAACCAACCTCGCATTTCAGTAAATGAGGAGGAGTTTGTTGAGGAAGAGGATGCCGGGGATTTGGAGCAGGAAGATGTTGCTCACCTCATGAACCCTGACGCTTCAGAGAGAATCCTGGAAGAGTCAGAAATAGACCCCCAGGATTTTTAGAATATCCCCCGCCCACGATGGCCTCGGCGGGGGACGCCCTCAATGACCGAACTGCCCCCATTTATCACCTCGCCAAGATTAAGGACATTCCTGTCCGATTATTGATCGACACTGGCGCCTCTAGATCATGCTTGTTTCATTCTTTCGTTTCCAAACATCACCGCAAGTTTGGGGCACTGTCACCCACCAAATCCAAACTAATCAGTGCCGGAGACACTCCCTTACAAATCCAGGGTGAAACACAACCTCTCCACGTAACTACCCCTGCCCCCCATGCAAATTGCTACCATTCATTCATAGTTTTTCCATCCGATTGTCAACATTACGACGGATATTTAGGACTTGACCTCCTTCAGAAACTCCAGGCCCAAGTTGATTGCGGCCAACGGCTGATCTCTTTTCAAAAAAAAAAAAAAACCCAGTCCATAAGCTCCACCAAGAAGAAGTCCCCTCAGCCGCCCTGTTGCACCCAATCACAAGAGTGTGAATCAGCCTCACTATCCCCAGAACAGTCACAAAAAGCCCCCCCAGAACAAACAAAACAATAAGAATGTCACCCCCAACACTCCTATCCACCAGAGGAACTACTTTTCAAGTACCGGTGGCTGATCAGGTCCTTCAAGGAAAAATCTAATAGAATCTTAATTTCAGGAATTGTTCCCCGGATTGATGTAGAAAACCGATTCTACAACATAGCTACCAGTACAAATCGCCGACTAGCCAAACTCTGCAGGGAGGAGAACATCGGCTTTGTCGACACGTGGGATAATTTTTACTATGATAAATCTTTGTTTTCAGGAGATGGTGTACATCTCAATGAAGTAGGAGCTGCACGTCTTGGTCGTCTGCTGAACGATGCAGTCAAGGATTTCCGTTCAAAAAACGGGGTCAACCAGACCCAAGACAGGGTAGTGTAAGTCAAATACGAACTGAAAATTCAGACAATGCACAATCAGTAACATCCAACTCTAATACTCTTAAGGTGTTTTATGTAAATGCTCGTAGCATACGCAATAAATTTTCAGATCTAGAGGAAATCGTGTTTACAGAACATTATGATATAATCGGCATTACAGAATTTTGGTTAAATACGGAAGACAGAGACTTTTTAGCCGAATATACGCTTCCTGGTTATACAATGTTTGAGAAAAGTCGGATCAATAGAAATGGAGGAGGAGTTCTGTTTTTTATAAAGGAAAGTCTTAATCCCGTCTTAATGTCAAAACCTCAAATTGCGAATATAGACATATCTTACGTACTATTAAATAATAAACGAGGAACTAAAATAACACTAGCTTTATTATACAGACCCCCATCTCAATCAGTGCAAACTGACAGTGAAATTTATGAACAAATTGCAGAAATAACTAACATACAAGATACCGTAATTCTTGGCGATTTCAACTTACCCGTGACTAAATGGGGCGATATTCTTACTTCACACTCTGGACACGACCTCTATGCTAACTTGCAAGAGAGTTCACTTTTTCAATTTGTACAATCTCCGACCCGTGGTAATAATGTGCTTGACCTTGTACTCGCAACAAAAGAAGAATTAATAGAGAATTTGAATGTTGGTGATGAATTCAGTAACAGCGACCATCGTACGATAACTTTCACTTTAAAGTTTACTAGTAACAAATCAAATAGCAGCATTGAGAAAGTCCCTAATTTCAAGAAAGCAAATTTTCATAAACTTAAATCAAAACTTAAAGAAACTGACTGGAGCTTTCTGACTAACAATAACGACATAAATACATCTTGGGAGTGTTTCACAACCACTTACCTTAAGGCAGTGCAAGACTGCATACCATCGAAAATACGGCGTCCAGGCCAAAATGATAAGCCCAAATGGTGGAATAAAGATATTTCAGACTGTCTGCTTGCTAAAAAATTTGCTAATGATAGATTAAAATCCTCACAAAATGACGAAGAACGGGTGAAATTTGTAGAGCTACGACGCAAAGCCAAAAAGTTAATTAAGCAAAGTAAAAAGACCCTGGAGTTACATGTTGCGAATCAAAGTAAAACAAACCCGAAAGAATTCTATAGTTATATCAGAAAGAAAAAAGTAGTTACTTCAACTGTTGGACCGTTAGTCGATGAAAATGGAGAATACACCAAAGACGAAGTACAAATGAGTAATGCCCTCAATACCTTCTTTGCATCAGTTTTTACAACCGAAGACCTCAGTGATATCCCTACACCATCGCCGATTCAGATTGATAATTCAGATGTTCTAAGCAATATCACCGTTACAGAGAGAGAAGTATTGAATTGTTTAGATAAACTCAAGGTAAATAAAACGCCTGGACCTGATACAATCTCACCTAGAGTTCTAAAGGAAGCTAAGGATGAGCTCTCCAAACCACTGACATTGCTATTCAATGAATCCTTGCAGTCTGGGACTATGCCTGATCAGTGGAAGCTAGCCAACGTAACACCGATATTAAAAAAAGGCAGCAAATCCCTACCCAGTAACTATCGTCCAATTAGCTTAACCTCAATTGTATGTAAAATGCTAGAAACGGTCATAAGAGACAGACTCGTAAATCACTTAGAGGCAAATAACTTACTTAAAGATACTCAACACGGCTTTCGTAAAAAACGTTCCTGTTTAACAAACCTCTTAGACTTCTTCCACGATATCTTCAACCTCTACGATGAGAGTAAAGCTGTAGATATTATATACCTTGATTTTCAAAAGGCCTTTGATAAAGTTCCCCACAAACGATTACTGCTAAAACTAAAAGCGCATGGAATACAAGACGGTGTGTTGAAATGGATAGAAAATTGGCTCAGCGACAGAAAGCAAAGAGTAGTCATAAACGGTAAGGCATCTAAATGGACCAATGTAAGTAGTGGGGTACCCCAGGGATCGGTACTTGGACCAATTCTCTTTCTAATTTACATCAACGACATAGATGAGGGTCTCACCTGTACAGTCTCAAAATTTGCTGACGATACAAAAATTGCAAATAGCGTACTCTCAAAAGAACAAGTTGACGATATGCAACACAATCTAGATAAATTGTCATGTTGGGCCCAAATTTGGCAAATGAGTTTCAATGCGGATAAATGTAAAGTACTACATATCGGATACCTAAATGAGAAAGCAAACTATTCGATGAATGGCACTCAGCTTAAGAATGTAAACAAAGAAACCGATCTGGGAGTAACAATATCGAGTAACCTAAAACCGAGTCAACAATGTTCAGAAGTTGTTAAGAAGGCAAACAAAATAATTGGCTTTAT
>JBAKBP010027647.1:0-29772 GCA_037953745.1 Lithodes maja | reverse complement strand
GTCATATATACTATGTTATCATATATGCAATACATTCATACACACAATGTAACCATACATGCAGTTCGAACATTGGCCCAATCAACTCATAAATTCAGTACAGTATTAACAAACAAAAAAGAACAACAAAAGTTAGTAAGCGTTGTTTCCACATTAGCGATTTGATAAGTTAATTCGACGTTATATTGTCTTTGTCCCAGATTTGGTTTGTTTAGTTTGCAAGCTTTACATTTTAATTCACAACGGCAATAACCCCAATACAGCAATACACGTAATACAGAAACAGTCACCCGTGTAATGCAATATGTCAATCAATACGCTCACACACACATAATGAATAATGCACACAATGCACCCAAATACGCAGCGCACTCAAACTCAATTAAAGGGAGATGAGTTGTTTTTCTGGACCCCTTTCTCCCGCGTGTTTTGTCCAATTAGTTTTGAGTTTTTAAGATGTTAGGGCCATTAGTTTGGTGATTTTAATACTATTCCTCCCAATTCTATGTCAATATCAAGACCTTTCGCGCCATTTAGGTGTCGATTTTTTCCTGGCGAGCGTAAGCGAGCCTGTAATTATAAGAGTTCCGGCCTTCGGCCGGTACATTTTTTCTATCGAAAAATGTACAAATTTATCTTGAAAGGGATCTAAGGGGTATTTTTTAATAGTTTGATGAAGGTCTAGCGAGGAAACTAAAATAAAATAAAATAATAATATATAAATAAATAGACCCAAAAATATAACCAATGTCCCCTTAACCTACACACACACACACACACACACGCACACGCACACACACACACACACACAGCCCGTAGCCTAGTAGGTAGCGCTCTCGTCTCACACACGAGGGATCGGGGGTTCAATCCCCCGGCCGGGCGGAGACAAATTGGGCTTGTCTCCTTTCATGTGTTAGCCTCAGTTCACCTAGCTGTAAATAGGTACCTGGAATAAGTGGACGACGTTGTGACGTCCCATCTGGGGTTGGCAAAAATGGTACAAGGCGAGATGGGTATCATATGGTTCACCTAAGCTACTGGTCAACCTAAGCCTTCGGGTGAGACTGGTACCGTAGTGAGAATGGTACCATACAGATTAACCCTAAGCCTTCGTTTCCAGATGTCGCCAATTGGCTAAAATACAGACTACACACACATCCACAGCCATTCCAACGATACATAAACACTTAACATGCATTTCACGCAATACATTCCAGTTAAGGAGGCGCGATAATAATGAGCTTAGCTCGCATTGCGTGGATTCCCCTTGACGAAACAAGCAAGCAAGTGAATAACACACGCACACACACGCACACGCACAAGCAATACACTCCCCCAACCTGCACTATGTTTCAATCTTTCCCTCCCCCCCCCCCCCCCCCACCCCATATCTCATTCTCCTGGTTGTATCAGCCTGGGAATCTGTACACTCCCCTCTGACCCATTATTACTCACACAAACACACGCGCTCTCTCTCTCTCTCTCTCTCTCTCTCTCTCTCTCTCTCTCTCTCTCTCTCTCTCTCTCTCTCTCTCTCTCTCTCTCTCTCTCTCTCTCTCCTCGTTTATATATAACAAAATTGTTACTCTCTTTTCCCCAGATACACGAAAGATCACTTATAACTATTATGTTACTGACCCATCTGTCCCTTTCCTATCATCTAACCCTGCCACGGACATTAGTCCCAGGGCAGTACTTCCCTTTCCAATTTTCCCTTACCCACTCTAAACCACTGTTTGGACACTTTGAACATCGGTGTTTAAGAGGGCAAGCAGCCGTAAGAGATCGCTTGATCTGTTGTTGCTTGATTTCTTTTGAACTTCCTTTGTACTCTCTTGGTATCTGGTCGTGAATCTGGCTCCCTCCCTTTGTTCGGTAATTACTGGGGCGTCAATAGATAAATGCAACCCACTGGCTTCAGAGGTGTAAATTATTTTCTACTGACATTTTGGTATGGCAAGGTGTAGAAGTGTTCCTTCTCTCTCTCTCTAGCTATCTCTCTCTCTCTCTCTCTCTCTCTCTCTCTCATCTTCCCTTCTTGGTATCTTGCTGGGAATCTCACTACCTCTCTTTTCTCCATGATTACTCCGTCTTCTACAGAAAGCAGGAACCCACTGTGCACATTGATAGCATTACTTCCTACCTGCAAAGCTGTCTCTGCAATCTAGAAGGAATCGGACTAGGGTATTTTCCTACAAAAACAAATACATAAATCAATATATGCAATACACTCTCTCCAACACCTCCTCCTGTTATTATTAATTTCACTAACCCACCACATTTTCTTCCAACACACCTAAATTACCTGTAACGCACCATAATTTTAGCTCTATCACTTTTTCAACCTCGAAAAGGGACACTTGTTACAGGCAGCTTTGCCTTTTGTCACCTTCATGCACATAGGGGACAAAAACTATCAAGAACACAGTTTTTCACACGCACACACACACAAACAATATATATATATATATATATATATATATATATATATATATATATAATATATATATATATATATTATATACTGTATATATAAAATATATCACCAAACCCACATACTGGGTCAGTCACAGGTGGCTCGTCATTCACTTCACTGTAAAACATAAAAACGTTATTAAATGCTGTATTAGATCATTGTGTATACTGATGTCGATATACCTTTTTAACTGGTATAAGATGGGTATATTACTGCCAATATACCAAATATAGCGTTAATTATGATGGACACGTCATTTTCCTTTTTCATACCCATTATTTATAAGAGGCTCATACTTGTGCAGTTGGCTTTACTACTATCGTCATACATCAGCCATCTTGTATCTGGACCAAATTATCTTTCTAAGGGGAGATGGGCCGGTTTTCTGGACCATTTTCTCCCTCAAGATTAGCCCCATTAGTTTTCAGATGTTAAGATGTTTGCCCCATTAATTAGTCGAGTTTAAGACTTTTTGCCCCATTTTTTCGTCAATATATTAACCTTTTTTTGCTATTTAGGTGTCGATTTCTTCCCTGGCGAACGATAGTGAGCCTGTAATGTTGGAAGAACCGGGAAATTTTTCTACCGAATAATGTACAAATTAATCTAGAAGGGGGATCTATTGGATGTTTTTTTTTTTTTTTTATTTGATGGAGGTCTAGGGAGGAAACTAGAAGAATAAATAACACATGCAAAAATCGCCCAAAAAGTGAATCATCCCCCTCCCCACCCCCCCACCCCTTAAGCTTGAGCACGTTGTGTAAAACCTAAGGTATAACAAGAGTATGACAATGGTATATAAGATGATTGGGTATCGTGTTATAATAATAGTGATTTACCTCTCTAATTGGCATAACTTGAGTTTATCATTAATAATGTACTATTGAAAATATAGATTATCACAGAGAATTTATATATAATTTGCATACTGGTATCTATTTTTTTTTCACTATCGTTCACCAGGAAAAAAATTGACACCTAACTAGCACGAAAGGTCTTAGTGTTGACAAAGAAATGGGTTGAAAGGTCTTAACATCGACAAAGTAATAAGCCGAACATCATACAATCTTAATAATCATGTAGATAATATTAGAGATATAGCTCTCAACCTCCTCAATGAATCTCCTGACGTTCCTCTCATTGTCTCTCCACTTGAAGGTTCATGCTATTCGAGACAGACCTCTCCAAACAATTAGTTGATGGGACAGATATCGAAAACACATGACTCGGTACCATCCAAGGGGGTCGATCTTTCAGTATAATCTCCACTGAACGGATTTTTCAGCGACATTGAAATTAAGTGTCCCGGGTTAGCATATCACAATAATAGGACACATATAGTTTAGATTATAATATTGTAGCTAAATATTCTAACTCATGGCATCGACTTTCACCCTAGTTCATGGACTAAATCTGGGAGCACGGTTCTCTACAACATTGTCCAGGGCCTCTCAAAGGACAAAGCCTCTCCTTGACCCTGGCTTAGCTCCAATGCATTCAACAGCTGCTGCAAGCATCTCAAGTTGGGGATTAATTAGACTCGAAATCGGCGTATAATGTCAAAGGAATCTTAACCCCTTCTGTACCGGAGACATCTTTTTAACTTTATTCTGACTACTATTAGACTATTTTAAGGGGCCTCCAGTAATTAACAGGCTTCGCACTATCTCACATAACCATTTTTACTACCACAGATCCTTCTTAAGCTGCACAAAATCGTCTAAATATAGCCAGAATAAATTGTAAAAGACGTCGCCGGTACAGTAAGGCCGAATGATTAGCGAATGACTTGGTATATTGGAAGGCAAAACGCTGTTCTCATTTGACTTTGAATAACCTTAAGAGGAGGTATTTAGTTTGTTCCCTAGACCTCCATCAAACTTAAAATTACACCCCCTTGAGTCCCTTTCAAGATAAATTTGTACATTTTTCGATAGAAAAATTTCCCGGCCGAAGGCTGGTTCCTCTTAAATTACAGGCTCGCTATCGCTCGCCAGGATAAAATCGACACCTGAATGGCACGAAAGGTCTTAATATGGGGTGAAAGTTCTTAAAATCGCTAAACTGATGAGGCAAACGTTTTATAATATCAACAGCAATGGGTCTAAACATGAGGGAGAAAGGGGTCAAGAAAAAAATCCCTCAAGTGGAGATCTCCCCCTTAAACTGTGATATGCAACATAGAACATAATTATCTCTTCCATTCATAAATCTTTAAATTAGGCCTCTTCTGATTGTTGATTAATATCTTACTTTGTATTATTATGTTCCCTCCACCAACCGACTTTACTCCTAAACTCAATTAATGAAATCAACAAATACATGTGGCAGTCCAGGGATTCGAACCTAGGATGCTCACGCCGAAATTCAGTGCATTTATCCATTGCGCTATGAAGACTTCAAATTCGGATATAATTGTAAATCTGAATCTAGGAGTATGAAAACACCACTCCTTCGTTTATGTTTGTTTGCCTTTATTCACATGACTATAGAGTGCAAGTTGACAAGATGTATAGTCTATTTTTTCCCAGCTGATGGTAAATTAAATCCCTTAGTAGTTGATTTCGCGATAATTAATGGAGAAATATGAAACTACTATGGCTGTGTGTGGTATTAATGCCAAGTGTTCATAATTAGCATCATATTTCGCTACAGAATCTACCTTATAGCTGAGTAACAAAGATATAAACATGACAATTTACCCTTAGCTGGGAAAAAAATTGACTTTAGTAAATTTAATTTGTCAGTACTCAATGATGCGTGTCTTCATTTTATTCTGGTTACCAATAGACGATTTTCTTCACATCAACCCTTTCCTTGTGGGGAGTGACATAGCTAAGAATATGGTCAGGCGGGCATATCCCCACTATTTCCAATCAATATACATCGCCCTAGCGCCGTATCCATAGTCCTGATCGAATTTAATCAAGTTCCAATGAAAAGATGTGGTCGAATTATCCCCACACAAGTCATCATTCATTCATTCTGAGCCTCGCAGCCTTCTGAAAACTGAACGAACGCTTTCTTGTTCTTGTCCGCTCGGAGCCACTCACTAAGTGTATTATCACATTGTGTCTCACCGCCTCGTTCTTATTTCACATTGTGTCTCACCGCCTCGTTCTTATTTCACATTGTGTCTCACCGCCTCCTTCTTATTTCACATTGTGTCTCACCGCCTCGTTCTTATTTTACATTGTGTCTCACCGCCTCGTTCTTATTTTACATTGTGTCTCACCGCCTCGTTCTTATTTCACATTGTGTCTCACCGCCTCGTTCTTATTTTACATTGTGTCTCACCGCCTCGTTCTTATTTTACATTGTGTCTCACCGCCTCGTTCTTATTTTACATTGTGTCTCACCGCCTCGTTCTTATTTTACATTGTGTCTCACCGCCTCGTTCTTATTTTACATTGTGTCTCACCGCCTCGTTCTTATTTCACATTGTGTCTCACCGCCTCGTTCTTATTTCACATTGTGTCTCACCGCCTCGTTCTTATTTTACATTGTGTCTCACCGCCTCGTTCTTATTTTACATTGTGTCTCACCGCCTCGTTCTTATATCACATTGTGTCTCACCGCCTCGTTCTTATTTCACATTGTGTCTCACCGCCTCGTTCTTATTTTACATTGTGTCTCACCGCCTCGTTCTTATTTCACATTGTGTCTCACCGCCTCGTTCTTATTTTACATTGTGTCTCACCGCCTCGTTCTTATTTCACATTGTGTCTCACCGCCTCGTTCTTATTTCACATTGTGTCTCACCGCCTCGTTCTTATTTTACATTGTGTCTCACCGCCTCGTTCTTATTTCACATTGTGTCTCACCGCCTCGTTCTTATTTTACATTGTGTCTCACCGCCTCGTTCTTATTTCACATTGTGTCTCACCGCCTCGTTCTTATTTCACATTGTGTCTCACCGCCTCGTTCTTATTTCACATTGTGTCTCACCGCCTCGTTCTTATTTTACATTGTGTCTCACCGCCTCGTTCTTATTTTACATTGTGTCTCACCGCCTCGTTCTTATTTTACATTGTGTCTCACCGCCTCGTTCTTATTTTACATTGTGTCTCACCGCCTCGTTCTTATTTCACATTGTGTCTCACCGCCTCGTTCTTATTTTACATTGTGTCTCACCGCCTCGTTCTTATTTTACATTGTGTCTCACCGCCTCGTTCTTATTTTACATTGTGTCTCACCGCCTCGTTCTTATTTTACATTGTGTCTCACCGCCTCATTCGTATTTTACATTGTGTCTCACCGCCTCGTTCTTATTTTACATTGTGTCTCACCGCCTCGTTCTTATTTCACACTTGTGGTAATGAAATAATCGTTATTTTATAAAGCTTTGTGTTTAGAAGACATGAGTTACGGCTTGTCCATAAAATGCTGGCGAGCGATACAATCGACACCTGGATATGGATAAATGTCTTCACACAGTAGATTGAATGGGGACGAATGGATACAACCATGAAAGAAATAAAAAAAAAAGTCACGCCCCTTAAGAAAGAACTGAATGAGTCAAAGAAGTAATTGGTATAGTTATTACTCCTTTATTTCCAAAAGGCCCATCCTATGCTAAATACAACTTTCGTTTGGACAAATATAATATAACGAGATAGTGTGTTGATCATACAGTAGACAGAGTTGTCATATGTTTATTATTACAAGGTAGCCGACAAATGTTCTGAAACATTTTATATGTAAAATTTCTATAAAGTGTGTCAATTTGTTTGTGTAACCAATATATATGTTAAGCGTCTTCAGAATGTCATAGCTCATTAATATTTCCTTTTACAAGGTAGTCAAAATATGAACACTATATTAACTAAAGGAACCGTAACCTTTTATAGTACATGCTGATAATCATGTATGTACTTTATCATTTCAGAGAGAGAGAGAGAGAGCGAGAGAGAGAGAGAGAGAGAGATAAAAGAATAACACTATTAATCCCTCTGATAACAATGACTATGTGTATCAAAGTGATCCGTATAGCCAGATATTCCGAGAGCTAATATATTTCCTACAACCCTGTTCTGATTTCTTACACATTCACGCAAACAATTCATGAGTTTGTATATCTGCTATGAAAATACAGACATTAATGTAATGTTTTGCGCATTACATGACATATGGCTAAATAATGTTGACATCCAAAATATCTTTCGTTAAACACTTCTCATAACCCGACATGACTATTGGAATCTTGAAGGAAGGATTTTCTGGATGACTGTAGATATAGATACAAATGATTCCCTCTGACTGGCTCTGTACATGCATACTATACCACACATGTTTTTTTTTTTTTTTTTTAATTCTTTATTTGTTGTCCATGTTCACATACGAAAAATACCATTTAAGGATGGGTCTGTATTAAGACAACGTTTCGCTTTACAGCTTGAAGCTGTAAAACAAAACATTGTCATAATTGTCAAATTACTTTTTTATTATCATTCCGTCAGTTTCTATTGTACGTGTTTATATATAGTTTTATTGTCTTATTATGTAGGTAAGGGAGACATAAGGCAAAACTGCGTGTGGCCCTGTCACTTTTTCAATTCTGGGGGAGGTACTCGTTTCACATGCTCGCACCCAGTCAGGGGACATCCTGACGACGTATACAGACTAAACACACATAACAAAGCCACTCCAACAGCTTCCTCTCTCCAACACCCCTTCTCCCCTCTCTACACTCTTCAGAAAAATTGGAAAAGTAGAATGTAGATACGAGGTGCCGTTGCAAAGGCTTGTCCCTCAATACCTTCATCTGATCTGATCTGTGACGAGTACCTCCCCCAGAATTGAAAAAGTGACCGGGCCAAAATCAAGGAATGTTCGAACCAAAAAGTCTGGACACACGGAGTATGAAGCAATTGAAGTCATAGGATGAGGGAAAGATAGATTCAGGGAGAGAGTTCCAGAGCTCAGATGTTGAATAGAAGATAGATTGGAAGAATCATTTCACTCTTGGGTTGGAGAGTTGCACAGAGAAGGGGTGGGATTGTGTTGCAAGACAGGTACTACGTACCCTACGTAGAAGAGCTGGTATACACTGAGAGAGCTCTGAGGAACACTGATTATTGTAATAGCGATAGAATAGCGAGATAGATGCAACATTGCGGCGAAGAGAGAGAGATTGCAGAGAATCGGTAAGTGGACGTGAGTTAATGATACGAAAGGCTTTCTTTTCTACTTTGTCTAGGAGTGCTGTGTGAGAGGATCCTCCCCAAACATGCGAATAATACTCAATACATGGACGCACTGTGCCCCTGTACACAGCAAGAAGCTGTGCAGGTGTAAAGAACCCCTTGAGGCGGTTGAGCACACCCAGCTGCCGGGAAGTCGTTTTAGCATGAATGATAATAATAGGGTGTTTTTCTAAGCTTGAGAGAGGTCTAGCGAGGAAACTAAAAAATACATGTATACATTAATTAATACATGTATATATTAATTAATACATGTATACATGAATTAATAGACCAAACAAAAAGGGCCCATCTCCCCTTAAATACCGCGACAGTACAAAGAGTCAGAAATGGGTTGGACGGCATTAACAAGGACCCCGGAAATAGCTTGGCGACAGCGAACAACGAGTTTAATATTATGAATAATTAGTTCCGCTTTGTGTTCAGTGTAGTGGACAGGGGAATCAGATGTGTCCATCAGTCCCTTTTATCTCTCCGCTCTCATATCCGGATGACGTATAACCAGTAGTCCATATCCGGATGACGTATAACCAGTAGTCCATATCCGGATGACGTATAACCAGTAGTCCATATCCGGATGACGTATAACCAGTAGTCCATATCCGGATGACGTATAACCAGTAGTCCATATCCGGATGATGTATAACCAGTAGTCCATATCCGGATGACGTATAACCAGTAGTCCATATCCGGATGATGTATAACCAGTAGTCCATATCCGGATGACGTATAACCAGTAGTCCATATCCGGATGACGTATAACCAGTAGTCCATATCCGGATGACGTATAACCAGTAGTCCATATCCGGATGACGTATAACCAGTAGTCCATATCCGGATGACGTATAACCAGTAGTCCATATCCGGATGATGTATAACCAGTAGTCCATATCCGGATGACGTATAACCAGTAGTCCATATCCGGATGATGTATAACCAGTAGTCCATATCCGGATGACGTATAACCAGTAGTCCATATCCGGATGACGTATAACCAGTAGTCCATATCCGGATGACGTATAACCAGTAGTCCATATCCGGATGATGTATAACCAGTAGTCCATATCCGGATGACGTATAACCAGTAGTCCATATCCGGATGATGTATAACCAGTAGTCCATATCCGGATGACGTATAACCAGTAGTCCATATCCGGATGACGTATAACCAGTAGTCCATATCCGGATGACGTATAACCAGTAGTCCATATCCGGATGACGTATAACCAGTAGTCCATATCCGGATGACGTATAACCAGTAGTCCATATCCGGATGATGTATAACCAGTAGTCCATATCCGGATGACGTATAACCAGTAGTCCATATCCGGATGACGTATAACCAGTAGTCCATATCCGGATGACGTATAACCAGTAGTCCATATCCGGATGACGTATAACCAGTAGTCCATATCCGGATGACGTATAACCAGTAGTCCATATCCGGATGACGTATAACCAGTAGTCCATATCCGGATGATGTATAACCAGTAGTCCATATCCGGATGACGTATAACCAGTAGTCCATATCCGGATGACGTATAACCAGTAGTCCATATCCGGATGACGTATAACCAGTAGTCCATATCCGGATGACGTATAACCAGTAGTCCATATCCGGATGATGTATAACCAGTAGTCCATATCCGGATGACGTATAACCAGTAGTCCATATCCGGATGATGTATAACCAGTAGTCCATATCCGGATGACGTATAACCAGTAGTCCATATCCGGATGACGTATAACCAGTAGTCCATATCCGGATGACGTATAACCAGTAGTCCATATCCGGATGACGTATAACCAGTAGTCCATATCCGGATGACGTATAACCAGTAGTCCATATCCGGATGATGTATAACCAGTAGTCCATATCCGGATGACGTATAACCAGTAGTCCATATCCGGATGACGTATAACCAGTAGTCCATATCCGGATGACGTATAACCAGTAGTCCATATCCGGATGATGTATAACCAGTAGTCCATATCCGGATGACGTATAACCAGTAGTCCATATCCGGATGACGTATAACCAGTAGTCCATATCCGGATGATGTATAACCAGTAGTCTATTTCAACCTGTAATTTACTGTAATATGTGTAATATATGTAATATGTGTATATATATATATATATATATATATATATATATATATATATATATATATACAGTATATATATATATATATATATATATATATATATATATATATATATATATGTACTACATATATAGGTCAAGGAGTAGTTCCATTATTCAGAGAGAGATTCACTTTGAGAATATATTCTTTGGGTTCGCTAAAGAGTAAAGACCTATCCTGCGACCCACTGGGCACTCGCAATGGTTTGGGGGATAGAGGGACACAAACAAATAGATAAATAATAGAACTATATACAGTATATACAGTATATATATATTATTTTTCAAATTACTGCACAATGGCAGTTTACACCTGACCTCCCTCAACTCGGCCGAATTAAATTAATTTAAAGATTCAACTGATACACAGGGATTAAACTTGTATGTAGTTTATCCCATGAGTTCACAAAAGATATATGAATAACTATATATGACCCCACCAGATTACAGCACTCTTGCATGATGTATTATATTCCAGACCATGACTGAAGGGACCAATATATTTAGAGAACAAATATATATATTTTACACCTAACCCCACACAACTTGGGATAAATGGATTTAATTGTAATCTTCACCCGACAGGCAGAGGGATTACACTATTATGTCGCTTATCTCACAAGCACAAGTAAAATACACGACCTAAACTATTTACCCCACCAAGATTAGATCCACGTCCATTAGGTTGACGTTCCATGCATCTGACCACATAAAAGTTATGCAACTGTTCTCTTCGTAGCGCAATGGATAAATGCACTGAATTTCGGTGTGAGCATCCCAGGTTCGAATCCCTGGACTGCCACATGTATTTGTTGATTTCATTAATTGAGTTTAGGAGTAAAGTCGGTTGGTGGAGGTAACATAATAATACATAGGGTAATGAGAAATCCTGTGTGTAGGACATATTTCATTCTATACCATGACCCATGACGTAGGAATTCCATCGTGTAGGACATATTTCATTCTATACAGCGACGCAAAGACCCATATTTTCGGAATGCAATTAAACAAAATTTTACAACTGATCCCACACAACTTTGACCAGATGAATTTAATTTACATATTCATAAGTCGATGCACCTGTTTAGCCATATGCCCCCCAAAATATGAATACATTAGTTTTTTAAACATCGATAGTAGTGTTTCTTCATAATCTAATTATTGCAATAGTAGACTTCATACTAACGTCGACGGAATTCTTAGAGCCAGTTTAAGAATATGTTACGCCATTTTCAGAGAGTGTGAGACAAGTTTATTTACCCCGTCGCAAAAGGGGAGTGTGAGGGATGAAGAGATTCCGGTGAGTGAGGGGTTCAGAGTGGCAGAGGGGAGACAAGAGGGGGAACAAGAAATAGGGAAAAATACAACAGACATGAATGAAAACAAACTGAAACAAACTCTTAATTGTCTTTCTTAACCAGGAGAAAAATTGTCATATATCCTTGCTATTTGTGGAATACTGACAAAATATTTATAATAAAATTCTGTATGTTATCAGTTATTAATACCGTCTTATTCATCACACTCTGTAAAGGAAGTACATCGCCATTCTCCCAGAGATCTGCACTCGCTATGACACAAGCGCTCCAAACATAAAGGCCACATTAACCTTCCCTACAAACGTTCGTAGACACCCTTGTGTCTCCCAATACGGCTACCTCTACTTCATACCAAAAACTACATTACACTTCACAGCAACAGAGGTCCATCAGGCAGTACCACCCACTACCAAAAATAATATATTAAGGGGACCACCTCGGTTTTCTTTCTCTTTCTTTTTTTTCTCTTTCTTTGAGTTGTATCCATTCGGCCCCTTTCAGCCTACTGTTTTAAGACTTATATTCCCATCCAAGTGTCGATTGTTTGGAGATATCCGAATTTGCCGGAGACAATTTTCTATCGAAAAATGTACACATTTAGCCTACTGTCTAATTTGTTATCCAAAATATGCTTATTCAGAATTGTAATTAAATGTCAGCAAATGTATGCAATGTATTTGACTAAAATGTTAGCTTATCTTTTGCCAAATTAAATTTAATATGAATGGTTCACCAAGAAATGTTGTTTCAAGTCCATAAAAGAGCTTCAGCTTAATGACCCAAGCTTCTGTATCTGTATTTGTATGTTATAAAACAACAACATATATATTTGGAAGCAACAATAAAACTATCCTTCAAACAACGACATATATTTGGAAGCAACAATAAAACTATCCTTCAAACAAAATTGTATCCTTAGCTGTGTGTGTTTTCCCTTACCTGTGAATGCCAAAGTTGGCATTCAGGGACTATATGCCTAATCTGCCTCGAATTTGTATTAGAGAGCAGGAGCTGGTTTGCTAAGTATATGGTCATAACAAGGGCACCCTATGATCCTGCATAGACACTTGGTACCAAAGAAGTTGATGCATCTCGCCAAATCACTGTTGATCATTGCTCGTGTCTCGCAACCATGGAATAAAACGGGGAACACCAGTGTTTTGAAGATCCGAAACTTAGTCCTGCTACATAAGTATTGACATCGCTATTATATTCTTATTGTGAAAATCTTGATCATACACTTACACTTGATCATACACTTACATTGATTGGTCTTACTTGATTATATATCTAAAGTGTTTGTACTTACTTAATCACATTGCTAACTTATTTGTGCGTACTTGATCATGTTGTTAACTTGCCTGTACTTCATCATATTGCAAAATTGCTTGTACTTCATCATATTACGAAATTGATTGTACTTACTTCATGATACAGCTAAATTGCTTGTACGTACTTCATCATATTGCTAACATTGTTGTACTGATTTCACCATAATATTCAATTGCGTGTACCTACTTCATCATATTACAAAATTGGTTGTAATTCTTCATAGTGCTAAATTGATTGTACTTACTTCATTATATTGCAAAATTGATTATACTTACTTCTTCATATTGCTAAATTGATTGTACTTGCTTCATTATATTGCAAAATATATTGTACTTACTTAATGATTTTGCTAATTTGATTCTACTATTTGATCATAATCCAAAATTGGTTCTAATTACTTCATCGTAATGCTAGATTGCTTGTACTTACTTCATCACACAGCTTAATTTATTGTATTTAATTCGTCATATTGTTAATTCGATTGTACAAACTTGCACTTGACATAAAGTCCTTGAGGCCATTCCTGATACTGGTGGTGTTAATTAAATACCTGCCACTTTGACGCTGGGAGTCCGAACCACAGGCTATTGTAATCTAATCCCAGTGTGTGTGTGTGTGTGTGTGTGTGTGTGTGTGATAGTGTGTGAGTGGTGCTGGGGTTTACGTGTTTGTGTGATTGTGTGTGTGTGTCTGTGTGTGTGTGTGTGTGCGTGTGTGTGTGCTTTCGCTGGGGTTTACGTGTTTGTGTGTGTGTGTGTGTGTGTAGGTGCTTGTGTGCTTGTGCGTGTATCAGTGTGTTTGAGTGAGTGTGTGTGCATATATGCTAGAGAGTGTGTGGGTGTATAACTGTATATGCGTATTTGTGATTGTATGCCTGTTGTCAAAATGTATCGAACAAAAATACATCGATTTTGACAAAACTTGGTAAGTTCCTTAATTGCATACCAATTATATGAGATGCTTATTTTGTTTTTAATCTGCAATATTCCCTCTCCAGCCCTTACTATTAAGCCTATCAGTACACAGTTGAAATATATTATTCCTTTTATTCTAAGCTCCCTCCTCACGATATATATATATATATATATATATAATACTTATTTGCTTAGCTTTTTCTCAAAGGTATATGAAGCAGTAGATAATGTCATGGTATAATATATTTATGTTTCAGTAAAGCTTTCGACAGAGTCTTTCATGAGAGATTGATAAGAAAGGTTGAGGCGCATGGGATAGGTGGGGCGTTGCTGGGATGAATTAGGTCATGGCTAATTGGTAGGAAGCAGAGAGTCGGCATAAATTGTACAAAGTCAGAATGGGGTGCAGTCAAAAGTGGTGTCCCCCAGGGATCTGTATTATAGGTCCTCTGTTGTTTCTTATATACATAAATGACCTTGATTTAGGTATAACTAGCAGGATAAGTAAATTCGCAGACGATACCAAAATGAGAAGAAAAATAGATTCAGATAGCGACAAAGAGTGCCTCCGAAGGGATCTAGATACCTTACACGAATGGTCAGTAAATTGGCAGATGAATTTAACGTTGACAGATGAAAGGTATTAAAGATAGGGAAGATTAATACAAATGCAAAATACAAACTAGCTAATATGGAATTAAAAAACTCAGATTGTGAGAACGATCTGAGTGTGTTTGCTAGCAATGATCTGAAGCCTAGAAAACAGTGCATAAGCGTTCGTAACAAGGCAAACAGGATACTCGGGTTCTTCTGTAGGAGTGTGAGTAACAGAACTGCAGATGTTATCTTAATATTTTACTTGTCATTAGTGAGACCCCATATGGATTATGCTGTTCAATGTTGGTGTCCTTATTAAAGAATGGACATAGATTCCTTGGAGAGAGTACAACGTAGAAGTACAAAAAATATCAATAATATTAGAAATCTCCCATATTATGAAAGGTTGAAGAAATTAGGCTTACATTCGTTAGAGAGACGCAGAGTTAGAGGGGATATGATAGAGGTGTTCAAGTGGGTTAGTAGAATTAATAAAGGGGACATTAAAGATGTACCATAGCTCAGTGATAGCGAAATAACTCGAACAAATTGTTTCAAATTACTGTAGATACATTTCGTTTCAGAAAATATATAGGCAAATATTGGTTTGGTAACAGCGTTGTAGATAGGTGGAATAGGCTACCGAGTGCTATAGTGGGATCAAGAACGATATAGAGCTTTAAGATCAAATTAGATATGTATATGGACGAGATGGGCTGAGTGTGAGGGGGATCTGCCGGATATGGGCCAATCGGCTCTGCAGATTTCCGTTTTCTTATGTTGACCTCTGACCGTTTTGGTGAGGTCGGTCCTCATGGTATTAGTGAGTTGGGCCTATATTTAGTCCTTATAATTAGGTCTGGGTGTGAGAGGGATCTGCCTTGTGTGGGCCAATCGGCTTTCTGCAGACTCCCATTTTCTTATGTTCTTATGTAACTGGTTTTCTGTTGCAACTGGGCGAACCAGGTTCTCCATAATACCTGATGCATAATGTGTGACCGCTGATAAAAAGTAGTATAGTATTGTGGGAAAGGTCACATGTCAGGCAGTCAAGAAAGGTCACATGTCAGGCAGTCAAGAAAGGTCACATGTCAGGCAGTCAAGAAAGGTCACATGTCAGGCAGTCAAGAAAGGTCACATGTCAGGCAGTCAAGAAATCGGGGAAGTCACAAGACAAAAAATGGTAATGTCACAAAAGATAGAAAGAAAAAGCGATCTAGTATTAGGTAAAAAAAGATCGAGAGAACCCTCATTCTGATAGGATCAGCCCATCTCCGATTTCAAAAGTCGGGTAGGTATGTCAACATTTGGGCATGTGTTATTGTACATCACATATGTTTGTTATTATATGATCTCTGTTAATTATGATTTAAATATCTGATAGATAATGTGTTAAATTTACGTTTTAAAAGGTACGCTTTGTACCCTCGTTTTCATAATTTTTCACAAGCGTCGTACATGCTTCCAAGAACTTTCCATATTTAGCACAGACTCTGCTGTACAGTATCATTTGGGATTTTAAAACACCATAGATTTGTCTTTTAGAGATATGGTAAAACAGAAAAGGAAAATTAACTATATGAAAATTAACTACAGTATATGAAAATTAACTATATGAAAATTAACTATATGAAAATTAACTATATGAAAGTGAAAGTCTGTTCGTTTGTCATATAGTTATGTTACAAACGTATTATCTGTGACATATCTTTGAATATCAAGGACTGAAGCTTTATTATCAGAATATTTTGTTTTATATAAAAGAAGTTCTTCAGGGTAGATGTCAGTTTTAATCTTCAGGGTAGATGTCAGTTTTAATCTTATCAAATACGTAGCCGTGATGAAGACATTTTTATTGTCAATGTATCTTGAATTTTTTTTCTTTCTTGCATGTCCTGTATTCCACCGATTGTTATCTTACATATAATTACATTCAAAATAATGGAGAAACAGATTAGCAAAATCTGACCCGGGGTCTGTAACCATGAGTATGCCTATATTTTTCTGCATAAGACATCACCACCTTTTTAAAAAGGTGTTATATATTAAAATTATAATACACACACACACACACACACACACTCAACATAAATAAGTATATTTTATATATACTGTATATATATATATATATATATATATATATATATATATATATATATACACAGTTTTATGGGTCGCCGGGGGAGTGCTGGAGCGACCTTGGTGACCCTGGTCTCTGGGTCTTCTCCTGGGTGACCTAGATGTGTGTGAATTTGTGTTTTGTCTGTTTGTTCGTTGCTTTGTTGTGTTTTGTGTTTTCCCTGTTCTTGCTCTGTCACCCCCAAGAAAAAGAAAACATAATAAAATATAATTAAATATAAAACACAAAATAAAAATAGGAAAAATGGGGATTGGGCCTGAGCATATAGATAGATAGATTGGGCCTGAGCATATAGATAGATAGATTGGGCCTGAGCATATAGATAGATAGATTGGGCCTGAGCATATACTGTAGATAGATAGATTGGGCCTGAGCATATAGATAGATAGATTGGGCCTGAGCATATAGATAGATAGATTGGGCCTGAGCATATAGATAGATAGATTGGGCCTGAGCATACTGTATAGATATAGATTGGGCCTGAGCATATAGATAGATAGATTGGGCCTGAGCATATAGATAGATAGATTGGGCCTGAGCATATAGATAGATAGATTGGGCCTGAGCATATAGATAGATAGATTGAGCCTGAGCATATAGATAGATATACACATTTGGTTTCTACATAACGAAATTCCGTATAGCCGGAAATGCACAGGTGATCAATTACACGAACACTTAGCCTCCTTATAATATATAAGCTTGCACGGCAGGTTTTCAGCGAGGAAAATATCCATTCTCCTCGGATTTACTTTCGTTATCATGAACTGTAGCACTCCATTGGATTCAGTAAGTGTCGGCAATTTGAGTTGATATTCAATTCCATAGTATAATAATTAAGTTACATGACCTCTCCACATAATCACACTAGGATGTATGATTACAGTTGTGTTTACGTTAAGGGAGCCCACCTCGCATTTTTTCCTGTTTCTCTCCCTCTCTCTTTTTGGCCGGTATCCATTCGGCCCCATTCAGCCTACTGTTTTAAGACGTTTACCTCCATCCAGGTGTCAATATTTTCCTGGCGAGTGGTAGCGAGCCAGCATATATATATTGTTTTGACAGCAAGCAAAATTTGTACATTTTCGTTAGAAAAATTTCTCCGGCGAAGCCGGATTTATCCATACAATGCTGGCTCGCTATCGCTCGCCAGAAAGATATTGACACCTGGATGGGGATACACGTCTGAAAGCAGTTGGCTGAATGGGGCCGAATGGATACAAGTCAGGGAAAGAGAGAAAAGGAGAGAAAGATAAAAAAAAAAGGCCGGTGACCCCCCTTAACACATCGTCCATCAGACAGAGGCTTTCTTGTCCATAGCCTATAGAGTCCATCGTTCAGCATGAGGAAGTATCAGTATTAGTCCAGATGAAGAACCAGATTAATACTGCAAATGCTCGATATAGGTTTA
Organism: Lithodes maja; assembly: GCA_037953745.1. Taxonomy (NCBI): domain Eukaryota; kingdom Metazoa; phylum Arthropoda; class Malacostraca; order Decapoda; family Lithodidae; genus Lithodes; species Lithodes maja. The sequence goes on along the minus strand of JBAKBP010027647.1, from coordinate 11,234 downwards.
GGTACCCAGACCAACGGTACCTGGCCTGGTTGTCTCCTCCTTGCTCGGTGCGGCTTGGACACCCGAATACGCATCGCCACTTTCTCGTCACCCAACTCATCCCCTCAGACTACATGTCTCACTCACTTGGTACTGACACAGTTGTATATTTTAGATATTAGAATAATCATACAATGCTACTGCATTTGAAACAAGGGTGGTATTTATGGCGTGTCGGTGGGTTTCGTGGTTATGTACTGAACCCAAGTACAGCACATATTTCAACCTAATAATACTTTTAACATTTTCTAGTACAGTATATAGAATAAGCTTCAGTTTAACCCTTTGAGTACCAGCGACGTGTGTTGTATCTTATTCTAGCTATATTTAGACGACATTATGCAGCTTAGGAAAGATCTGTGGTAGTTAAAAGAGTTGGTTGAGATAGTTTGAAGCCTAATTATTACTAGAGGTCCTTCTTCAGCTGAATTGAATCCTCTAATAGTCTACAGAATATGATGTAAATGACGTCGTCGGTACAGTAGGGGTTAAGATGTTGGGAGTACTGCTTTGCTCACTGAGGAGAGCGTCAAAGGTAACCTATTCTGGTGTTAAGCCCTTCCTCCAACCTTACCGACTTTAAGGGGGGGTGACCTGTTTTGTTCTGTCCTTTTCTATCTTTCTCTGGCTTGTATCCATTTGGCCCCATTTAGCCTACTGTTTTAAGACGTTTATCCCCATCCAGGTGTCATTTTTTTTACTGGTGAGCGGTAGCGAGCCAGCATATTTTTTATTTTTGTTTGACAGCAAGCTAAATTTGTACATTTTTCGATAGAAAAATTTCTCCGGCGAAGCCGGATTTCTTCATATAATGATGGCTCGCTATCGCTCGCTAGGAAGAAATCGACACCTAGATGGGGATAAACGTCTTAAAATAGTTGGCTGAATGGGGCCAAATGGATACAAACCAGAGAAAGAGAGAACAGGAGATAAATAACAAAAAGCAGGTCACCCCCTTAATGGTCATCCTGTATCCGCTCTTGGAACACAGCCAGCCTATAGTCTATTTGTTGTGAGTAGGCGAAACATCATGACCTCTATCCTCTGTAACTCAAAAAGGGCTAGAGAAAATTGGCTGTAAATGTCCACATCTATTCCTTGACTGACTCTTCCCAAATGGTAGACATGTTAGCTCGATTACTCTAGTCGTTTTTGAGTTACAGAGATTAGAGGTCATGATTTCTCGCCTACTTATAGCGAAGAGACTACCCTAGAGACCCTATAGTAACAAGAGACCGGACAACCTCCGCTATATTGGTACCACTATAGCCCGCTCAATCTAGGTTGGGCAGAAATCGTAACCTCTAAAAAAAAAAAAAAAAAAAAAAAAAAAAAAAAAAAGACTACAGTAATCGAGCTAATTTTGTCTAACAAATAGGAAGACTTAATTGGCTCTGGAATATGTGTATGCGTTGACAGCTCATTTGCTCCAGCCCTTTTTTGAATTATAGAGGTTATAGGTGTTACGATTTCTAGAATGAACGGAGTTTAGTAATCATATTCGCCTGGAAGTCCCCCATACCCATGATATGTGTTTTTTTATAATAGTGGTGCAGGATATGTTTTGGGTCTGTGAAGTTAAATTCTACATGATCCAAAATATAACATCACTCTGCTGTTAGATAGTTAAGGGAAGATGGGGCATTTGTTGGTCTATTCGTTAATTTATTTCTTAGTTTCATCGCTAAACCTCCATAAAGCTTAGAAAAACGCGCCATATTAGCCCCCCCCCCCCCCCCCCCCCCACCCTTCAATATAAATGTGTAAATTTTTCGGTAGAAAAATCTTCCGGCCACACGCCGGTTCGTCTTAAATTAAAATGTCAGGCTCCCTTTCGCTCGCCAAGTATAAATAGACCCCTAAATGGCACGAAAGGTCTTAATATTGACAACGAAATGGGTCGAAAAGTGTTAAAATCGCCAAATTAATGGGCTGAACGTCTTATAATCTCAACACAAATGAGGCTTAACACGAGGGAGAAAGGGGACCAGAAATATGACCCATCTCCCTTTAAGTCAACAACATGGCGTCCAATGAATAATATAGTCGCTCTTTGTTGGTACTCGACCCCTAGACTACCCCAGTGTGAGAGCTACATAGAGCTACATAGAGCTACATAGATACACATAGATACACAGACCACACAGACCTCAAGGTCCTTACTAGGCAGTCTGGCCTTACAAACTATATATATATATATATATATATATATATATATATATATATATATATATACACACACCGGTACATACATATACACACATACACACACACACACACATATACACATACACACATACATACATATATATATACAGTATATATATACATACTGTACAGTGCACACACATACACATACATTTTTTTTTTTTTTTTTTTTTTTTTTTCATATCACCCCAGCCCTCTGCAGATAGAGGTCAAGCCTTCCCTTGAAAGCGTTTATTGTGTCGCTCTCCACCACTCTCGCTGGTAGTTTATTCCACTCTGTCGCCACACTGTAGGTGAAGAAACTCTTTGACATCTAGGTTTGCCTTTTTGGTTTTTAATTTCATTCCATTTCCGCGAGTTTGATTAGTATTGTTTAATGTGAATAGTGCATTTACATCGACTTTGTCGAAGCCTTTTAGTATCTTAAAGCACTCAATAAGCTGACCCCTCAACCTCCTCTTTTTTAATGAGAAGAGAGAGAGAGAGAGAGAGAGAGAGAGAGAGAGAGAGAGAGAGAGAGAGAGAGCACACTTTAACAAAACTTGCTTATTCTGCTCGCTCCTCTCAGGCTAACCTAAAATGATAGTGTTGACTACTGGCATGGACTAACATAGTATGGTAGTAGTAATATCCCAAACTCAATACATACAAAAAAGAAATACACACATATATATATATATATATATATATATATATATATATATAATATTTATATATATATATATATATATATATATATATACCGGTATATAATTATACTGTAATTATACATCATGTTTGTTGTACGTCACATCTAAACAATGTAAGTGTTCTTAGCTGTAGTAAACTCATAATATCATTGGAAAATCGCCTACAATTTGTTAAGCATTATTTGTCTTGTATTCATTATTGTTAATTCAAATTTGTTTTTATTGCAATTTTGTGTGAACCAAAAAATGTCTACTCCCTATACGACACTTAATGAGGTATTTTATATGGCAATTAATACAGTAATAGTTAACATATTATTCATGTATCTAAGAATTCATAAAACGGGCCACGCAGCCTACTGCTTGGCTATATATACTGCAGGTGCCTACTATGCAGTGTTGCAAATTTCGGATCAGAACGTGTTTACATTTGATACATTGAACGAAAAAGTTAAATGCGAATGTAATGCCATTATGCTTACTACTATGCAATTATTAGGGCAAAAAGTCTACAACAGCAACCATTGGTATGTTCCCTCGCATTTCTCTTACTCCCTGTGCACCGAACGATAGAAAAGTATAGTGTATGTATATATAAATAAATAAAGTGCAGATGGAAAAATAAAATATCAACAAATGAAATCAATAATTGTAAAGAAGGAAGGAGAGAAGATACGAACGCCATGTAGAACATAAAAGTAAATGTATAGGGAGAGTATAATAAATATGTGCAGAAAGTTGTTGGACTGTGTCTTTTACTAACTCAGAGCAATCCTCCCTTAATTACCCTCCCTCTCCCTGCCTCCACACACACTCACTATCTATCTATCAACCTCTCTATATATATATATAATAGGGGAGGAGGGTACAATAAATCCGTGTTGTACCCTACTAACTCAAAGGCTCCTCCTTCCCTTCCCCTTCCACTACTATTACAACAACTACTACTACTACTACTACTACTATCTACTATACGATGGGAGAGTACACAAAATCCGTGTTGTACCCTGCTAACTCAAAGGCTCCTTCCTCCCCCCTCCCCTCCCTCCTCCTCCCTCCCCTCCTTCTTCTACTCCTCCCTCGCCTCCTCCTTCATTATTCATGCGGTGCTCTGACCCGGAAAATTCTATCAAATATCCTGGAGGGTGGGCGACGACAGACATGAAGTGGAAATACATTTATATTCTGCTTTCTGGCCTCAGCGTCTGGCACACAGCTGCACACATAAACACCCTCATTAACACTCCAGGAAGTTGTGAGGCTGTTGGCAACTTCCTGTTTACCTGTCACGAAGTTGGAGGTGCAGGTGGTGGTGGTAGGTGCAGGTGAAGTTGCAGGTGGTGAGGTGGTGGTGGAGGTGGAGGTGCAGGTGGAAATGGTGGTGGAGGTGGTGGTGCAGGTGGAGGTGTGGTAGGTGCAGGTGCAGATGGAGGTGGTAGAGAGCCTGTACCAAAAGAGAGAGAGAGGCCATATTTTTTCTTTGACGTCCTCCTAGTACACTATTTACCTTACAATGGCCTGGGTGTTCTGTAGTGCACACACAATATTAACAGTGTACTCAATTACCTTCATCCTACAATGTAAAAAAGAAAAAGAAAAACGTCTTGTAACAAACATGATACACATAAATAGTGATTTTCGGTGTATGTAGTCATATTTGAATACAATGATTATTATGTGTACGATTATTATGTGTACGATTATTATGTGTACGATTATTATGTGTACGATTATTGATACAATTATGTGTTCACTTTTCAAAGCACTCATAGACTAGAAAGATAAATACAGTACATTCATGAAGTCCTTGTCTCTCGTAAAGCGACACCACCGGCCTGCGGCAGTGTCTTTCTACTTACCATAAAGTACCAGGCCCCTCGAGACACTCCAACAACTGGTATGTAGGATACCTCACTCACGTCTTCAGGGGAGATTTTCATTTAACCCTTTCACGCACAGGACGTTATTTGAGCCTATTCTGGGATATTTAAAAGCCTTTGTGACCATCAGGGGTGTTTAGAACCCTTTAATTTAGTTACTTCAACCTCTGCAGTTGTCTTTGAGTTAGCTGTGGGCAGAGAACTAATTTTGGAGAGGTAATTATATGATTGAGAGAACTCTATTTCTGAATGTTAATCGGCAACCCCCGCATCCACAGGATAGCGAGAGGGTTAATATTTTTTTTTTCTGGACTCCCTCATGTTTAGCCTAATTTGTTTTGAGATTTTAAGAGGCTCGCTCCATTAGTTTGGCAATTTTGAGACATGCTGCCCCATTTCTGTCAATATTAAGACCATTCCTGTAATTTCGGTGTCGATTTTTTCCTGGTGAGCGAGTATTTTCGTAAGCTTGATGGAGGTCTAGGGAGCAAACTAAAAACCTCCCCTTAACCCTCTCACGTTGTTTACGCAATTTTGAGCCTATTAGGGATACTTTAAAGCCTTTGTTACCATCAGGGGTATTTAGAAACCTTTAGTTTAGTTACTTCAACCTCTGCAGTTGTCTTTGAGTTAGCTGTGGGCAGAAAACTAATTTTGGAGAGGTAATTATTAGAGTGAGAGAACTCTATTTATCATTGCTAATCTGGCAACCTCTGCGTCATAAAAACGGGAAAGGGTTAAGGACCGTGTAGTTGCTCTTCTGCCACTTCGTATACCTCTCGCTGCCTGTGTATTTGTTTTTTACTACTACTACTACTACTACTACTACTACTACTACTACTACTACCACCACTCACCCTGTGCGTCTCCCGCTATACCCCAGAAAGGGTCTGAACAGTCATCAATGCACAGTACTATATAGTCACACAGCTACTTCCTATTGTGTACAGTAAGGGTTAAGGGGAGGTTTTTAGTTTGTTTCCTACTCCTCCAGCAATCTAAAAATTTCACCCCCTTGAGCCCCTTTCAAGATAAATTTGTACATTTTTCGGTAGAAAAATTTCCCGGCCAAAGGCCGGTTACTCTTAAATTACAGGCTCGCTATCGCTCGCCAGGATAAAATCGACACCTAAATGGCACGAAAGGTCTTAAAATTGACAGAATGGGGCGTAAATTCTTAAAATCGCCAAACTAATGGGGCGAACGTCTTAAAATCTCAAAAGCAATGGGGATAGACATGAGGGAGAAAGGGGTCAAGAAAAAAGTCCCTCAAGTGGAAATCTCCCCTTATTAGGGAAACTATGTGTTCACATTCAGCCGAGTCACAGCCGTGTGGTAAGTGGTGAGAGCCTTACTGACTGGTTGGCTGATCGAGCCCTACTGGGGTAACTCAGGATTTGGTCAGACAGTGATAGGTTAGGTGGCCACCCAACAGACTAGACTGATCACCTGGTTTGTGTATTCAGCCCGTAGCCTAGTAGGTAGCGCTCTCGTCTCACACACGAGGGATCGGGGGTTCAATCCCCCGGCCGGGCGGAGACAAATTGGGCTTGTCTCCTTTCATGTGTTAGCCTCAGTTCACCTAGCTGTAAATAGGTACCTGGAATAAGTGGACGACGTTGTGACGTCCCATCTGGGGTTGGCAAAAATGGTTCAAGGCGAGATGGGTATCATATGGTTCACCTAAGCTACTGGTCAACCTAAGCCTTCGGGTGAGACTGGTACCGTAGTGAGAATGGTACCATACAGATTAACCCTAAGCCTTCGTTTCCAGATGTCGCCAATTGGCTAAAATACAGACTACACACACATCCACAGCCATTCCAACGATACATAAACACTTAACATGCATTTCACGCAATACATTCCCAGTTAAGGAGGCGCGATAATAATGAGCTTAGCTCGCATTGCGTGGATTCCCCTTGACGAAACAAGCAAGTGAATACCGTTTAAATAGTATACATTTGCAAAATAATGACAGAGAATAATTCCGTATTGCATGGCAAGTGTACCCAATATTATTCCTGGAAGGCTCATTCAAAAGTTGTGGCTGATTCGAAAAACAAAAGCCAAGCGGGATACAGGAGTTTACAGCGAGTATTATTGTTAGGAGAGAGGGGGGGGGGGGGGTAATCATATTAGGGGGGGGGTAATCATATTAGGGGGGGGGGGTAATCATATTCACACACTCTTAACTTTTGTGGTATATCATGACTTTATTTATTCATACATTTATTCCTTAACTAATTGACTTATTTAGCTGTATATGTTTGCCTTTTACTTTAGCTTTCATGAACGCTTTCGGTACTTCACGACTTTCATGATTTATTTTGGTCAGCATTACACGATTTTACCAGCGATTGGAAGGGCCTCTGGGAATTGACGAGTTAGTCTATCTCAATTAACCTTCTGGCCCCTTTCGTAAGCTTAGCCTTTTCAGGCCGATGATGTATTTATCGTGTTATTCTGGTTGCCATTGGGTGAAGTTCTTTAGTACATAATTTATCTTTAGGACTCCCCCCGCAAAAAAAAAAAAAAAAAAAAAAAAAAAAAAAAAAAAAAACGCACACACACACACACACACACACACACACACACACACACACACACACACACACGACCCGGGCGGGGAAGAGACATTTGGGCAAGTCTCTTAACGGTGTAGCCTCTGTTCACCTAGCAGTATAAATAGGAACCTGGTGTAAGTGGACGAAGTTGTGACGTCCCTCTGGGGTTGGTGATCGGTTACAAGGTGAGATGGGTATCGTACTGGTCAACCTAAGCTAATGGTCAACCTAAGCCTTCGGGTGAGACTGGTACCGTAGTCAGAATGGTACCGTACAGATTAACCCTAAGCCTTCGTTTCCAGATGTCGCCAATTGGCTAAAATACAGACTACACACACATCCACAGCCATTCCAACGATACATACACACTTAACATGCATTTCACGCAATACATTCCCAGTTAAGGAGGCGCGATAATAATGAGCTTAGCTCGCATTGCGTGGATTCCCCTTGACGAACAAATAAGTGAATACACACACACACATACATACACGCACAACATTGCTCGATTTTATTAAGTTTTGGAAGAATCTCCAGTATTCGCTATCCCATGTAACCCTCTAGCTCCCACAAATTATAATAAGACAGAATAATATCTAGTGGTGGCCGTATAAAAAATGGCATAATTTATTGAAAGGATTAACCCATGCTGTAACGGCGACGTCTCTTTATTTTATATTCTAGCTATATTTAGAAGATTTCGTGCAGTATTAAGAAGAATCTGTGGTAGTTAAAAGGGTTAAGTGAGAGCGTTCGAAGCCTGTTGATTGCTGGCTGGAGGCCCTGTTTAAGCTGAATACAATCATTGCCAAAAGAAAGTTAAAGGACGGCACCGGTACTGAACGAGTTAAGAAGGATCCGTCATAGTAGAAAGGGTTAAGGGGAGGTATTTAGTTTGTTCCCTAGACCTCCATCAAGCTTAAAATTACACTCCCTTGAGTCCCTTTCAAGATGAATTTGTACATTTTTTGGTAGAATATGTCCCGGCTGAAAGCCGGTTCCTCTTAAATAACAGGCTCGCTATCGCTCGCCAGGATAAAATTGACACCTAAATGGCACGAAAGGTCTTAAAATTGACAGAAATGGGTCGAAAGTTCTTAAAATCGTCAAAATAATGGGGCGAACGTCTTAAAATTAGAAAAGCAATGGGGCTAAACATGAGGGAGAAAGGGGTCAAGAAAAAAATCCCTCAAGTGGATATCTCCCCTTAAGCGAGAGCGTTCGAAGCCTGTTGATTGCTGGGGCCCCTTATTAAACTGCCTAGCATCGTCTAATAGTAGCCAGAATAAAGTTAAAAGGACAGCACCGATAAGTTAAAAGGACAGCACCGATAAGTTAAAAGGACAGCACCGATAAGTTAAAAGGACAGCACCGATAAGTTAAAAGGACAGCACCGATAAGTTAAAAGGACAGCACCGATAAGTTAAAAGGACGGCACCGATAAGTTAAAAGGACAGCACCAATAAGTTAAAAGGACAGCACCGATAAGTTAAAAGGATGGCACCGATAAGTTAAAAGGACAGCACCGATAAGTTAAAAGGACAGCACCGAAAAGTTAAAAGGACAGCACCGATAAGTTAAAAGGACAGCGCCGATAAGTTAAAAGGACAGCACCGATAAGTTAAAGGGACGGCACCGATAAGTTAAAAGGACGGCACCGATAAGTTAAAAGGACGGCACCGATAAGTTAAAAGGACGGCACCGATAAGTTAAAAGGACGGCACCGATAAGTTCTATCTATCTATCTATTGCCTGACGCCGTGATCCCCGAAGGGGTGGCCACGAACGAACCGCCCCCATACACCTCTGTCCCCAGTCAGTCGACGCCCCTCCCCCCAACCAGCACCGCCTTCATTCATGTAGTTCCTCACTCCATCCTTCCACCTCATATTCGGTCTACCTCTCCCCCTCTGTCCCTCCACCTCGCTCTCGTACACCCTCTTAGTCATTCTCTCGCTTTCCATACGTTCCATATGGCCGAACCATCTCAAGTTGTTCCTTTTCACACTTTCCAGCACATCTACCTCCACACCACACCTCCTTCTTACTTCCTCATTAGTCTGTCTATCCCTCCATGTAATTCCGCACGCACTCCTTAAGTAATTCATTTCCACTGCTCTCACTCTTGGTCTGAGTCTCTCAACCAACGTCCATGCTTCGCTTCCGTAAGTCAGTGTCGGGATTACCACACTGTCATGCAAGGACTTCTTCACTTCCATACTGACCACCCTATTTCTTGTTACTGCTTTTAGTGTTCCTACAACCCTCTTCCCCTGTTGTACCCTCTCCCGCACCTCTTCATCCATAGTCCCATCTTTACTCAACACACTGCCCAGATACTTAAAAGAGTTGACGATCTCCATAGCCTGACCGTTCAGCTTCACCTCACACTCTGTGACTTCACCCCTTTCGAAGACCATAACCTTGCTCTTCCCCGTATTTACCTTCAAATTCCGTTTTTCGCACACTGTTCCAAACTCATTTACCAGACCCTGCAACTCCCATTCATTATCACTCATCAGAACTGTATCATCCGCAAACAGCAGTATAGGTAGCTTCCACTCAATTCCCTCCCTTTTCAGCGATACACCAACATCCACTGCTCTTGATAGTATTTCTTTCATAACTCCATCCATATATACAGTAAACAACCACGGGGACATCACACACCCCTGTTTCAAACCAACATTCAGGTCAAAGAACTCGCTCTGCTCACTCTCCACATGTACTGCCGCCTTTGCACCCTCTTACATGCTCTTCACTGCTTTCAGCAACTTGCCCTCTACTCCGTATATTCTAAGTACTTTCCACAAACCTTCTCTATCCACTCTGTCATAGGCCTTCTCCAAGTCCATAAAGGCAACATACACCTTTTGTTTCTTCTCCAGATACTTCTCCACAACACAATTCAGGGTAAAAATCTGATCTACACATCCTCTTCCCTTCCTAAAGCCTCCCTGCTCGTCGCCTATCCATTTCTCCGTTCTCACTCTCACTCTCTCAATCACTACCCTACTGTATACCTTCCCTACTACGCTTAGAAGACATATTCCTCGGTGGTTACCACACACTCCTCTTTCCCCTTTGCCCTTATATAGGGGGACTATTATGCCAGTCTTCCAGTCATCGGGTGCACTCCCCTTCTCCCATGCTAGTTTGCACATTTTCCATAACCATTCTATCACTAAATCACCACCATACCTCAACATTTCCCCACACACTCCATCTGTTCCTGGTGCTTTCCCCAACTTCACTCTTTTCATGGCTTCCCACACTTCTGACCTCCTGATCCCCACCTCCTCCTCCACTACTTCTCTTCTTCTCCCTCCCATACCATATCCAGCTATGTTTGCTGGCTCTTCATTCCTTTCATTTAGCAACTCACTGAAGTACTCCCTCCATCTTTCGACTCTCTCTTGCTTCTCGGCTAGCATTCTCCCATTCTTATCTTTCACACCCTTACTGTTTCCCTTGCTACCTTCCCTAACTTTCTTGACTTCTTTCCAGAACAGTTTCTTACTCTCCCTCCATTTTACACTCGGATTCCTTCCAAATTCCTCATCTACTCTTCTCTTACTTTCCTTCACTACTCTCTTCACCACCCTCTTACTCTCCACGTACCTCGCTCGTTTCTGTCTCTCGGAATCTTCATTCCCTCTACTACCCAACCACTCTCTAATGCTTTCTTCTTTTCTTCCACAGCTATTCTTACCTCTTCTGTCCACCATGCTGTACCTTTCACTCCCCTCCCTCTTCTCCTCACTCCACACACCTCCTCACATGCTGCACAGATCTCATCCTTAAACACCTTGCTCATCTCCTCCACTTCCTCCATAACTTCCAGGTCGAAC
>JBAKBP010027646.1:0-29775 GCA_037953745.1 Lithodes maja | reverse complement strand
AATGTTTGTCTGTCTGTTTGTCAGTTACCCGACCTTTGTTACTAAACTCCTCCCACAGTTTTGGTGCCAGGTGGGAGTGTCGGGCACCATTGGAAAGCCCAGGCTTTGGAGATGGTTTTAGGCGAGTTTAGTGGAAATCAGAGACACATTTGTTTAATAACATTTTCGGCAGAACTTTTGTAGTATACGGGAGCGAACAAAATGCGAAACAAATGGCCGTTTGGGGCAGAAGGAGGCCTCCGGTCGAAAAGGTGTATGGAACAAAAGTTGTTCGCAGCTCCCCAAAATGGGGGTACGCATGAGGTCAGATCCAAAATCGGAGGTCATTTAGCGGCCGAAATCGAGGTCGCTGTTTAACGCCTTACGAGCGGGCGGGTCAGTTTTTTTCCACTACGCGCTCAGCGGGTTTTTCTATTACCATAAATGGCCTTGTTTCCGTGCTCTTTTTCATGCATAAACAAGAGCCAGAGTGTAATACAATTATGTATCCCTGAAAGGGCATAAATTGAGCTTTCCAATGACACCTGAACCATCCTTCTACGATCACTGGTTGTCTTGCAACGATCGTGCAACCGAAGGGCAAAATTGCTAAAATACGGTCATTTCGTTACATAATTACGTGTGTAGCGAGGGAGGGATGGTGGATGTGTATGGATTAGATGTCAGTAGGCCCACGGCGGCCGTGGCGAGCGGTCATGAGGTAACCTACACTCCTCCCATCGCTCGTCTCTCACTCAAGAGCCAATATTGCGCCAAAATTGCACACAGACTAAAGTCGGGCCCCGCCACATAGTCCAGATTTTTAGATACGGACTTAAGTCGGGCCCCGATTGTTAGGGCTTAATGAGGGCTTAATGAGCCCTTAATGAGGAGGCCGAGGCCGGTGATTATGGTAGTAGTAGTATTGTGATGATTGTGGTAGTAGTGATTGATGATGGTGATTATGGTAGTAGCATTTAAACCCGGGCAACGCCGGGTACCCCTCCTAGTTTATTATACGGACGAGTCTGTGAGTGTTTTTGAGCGTTCGCTCACAAAGATTTGTCAATCTTGATATTTCAGTCTCTTAGGCGGGTCGTTCGAACGGCGAACCAGGGGTTCAAATATTTGCCATAACATTTGTAAGGTGCATCATCAGTGGTTCCAGGGCCACTGCTAAATATTAGGTTTTCATTTTTCCCTCCGGGACTCAAACAAATAATCTGGTTATTTTAACACCTTATTGGCGGGCTAGGCGGTCTATTTATATGTACCGCCCAGCGGGGTGTTTTTAGCCAAAATAGGGCTGTTTACGTGATCATTTTCATGCCTAAATAAGACCCAGAGCGTAAAACAAGCATCTATCCCTGAAAGGGCATAAACAGAGCTTTCCAATGACACGACAACGATCCTTGTATAACCGCTAGTTTTCTTGCAACAACCGCGCAACACGAGTGCAAAAACCATGTAATTCGGCACTTTCCCCATACATTTCACTATGTAGCGAGTGTGAGAGGGTGGAGGAGGGTGGGATTCATGTCAGTAGGGCCGCCGCGGTGGTCTGGAGCAGTCATACGCTCGCTACTCTCCTGCCACCACTTGTCTCTCTCTCTCAGCAACATTACGTGCTGAAATTGCCACACGACTTATGGTGTGAGCCGCCACATAGTCCAAATTTATTTAACTCGACTTATGTTGTGGGCCGCCAGTTAAGGGTTAATAATAATTGGACTTACTTCTCTCAATCATGGATATGTGCTATGTACTGAATGTGAATGTGTGAAGTGCATAATGTTTTGTTGGTCTGGTAATAAACATTGGTGCATCATATTAGCTTTAAGCAATTGAAAACTTTATTCTGAGGTTATAATATTTAAATTAACCCACTGGACCTCAAGCAGATTTAATATAAATGTACACTCCAAGACCAGCCACTTGTCATTTTTGTTTTCCTGAAAACACATAGGTTGGGTTAGTAATGAAGGAAAAACAAAAATAATAAACGCTCACCTAGGTCATTTAGGGGTCCTGGGGGTTGGCGGAAAGTCGCAATTAACATGGGGTGATGGGTAGGCAAAATACTGGAATATCACTCCCACACGCACACGCCTGGACTTGGAGGGTTGCCAACCATCGGTATTGTTCCGTGGGATCTTAACTTAGTTCCTAAACAAATCTGAGCCCTCTAGGTGCCATATGACAAGAGTAATTAAGGCCGACGCAACCGTTGCGTCGCTGGGACTGTGCGTTACATACATGGGCGACGCATAACGTGCGTCGCTGAGGTCCAGTGGGTTATACACAGTAGAATTAATCTTACCATAAAAATATTACCCCAACCCTCAACACAAACACACCCATACACATTATATTCACATACACACACAAATACATCATGTGATCCGATCATTTTAATCAAGAGTCGGGGCAATTTTAATTAAATCCTCCAAATATATGGTTCTACATTTATTGTTGCCTGCCTACATACAGGAATACTTGATGTCCCACTTAGAGGAGGGTCTGTTGATTGGCTTCTTAACCCGGCAAGCGCGATAGGCCTCACGGAAGGCTTCCTATAGGGAACGCGATAGGCCTCACGGAAGCAGGACCATAAAAAAAGCTTTCCAAAAAAAAAAAGGGCCTATCAAAAAAAAAAAATTTGTCTCTAGGTGAGATAATTCCCCTCCAGTACTCATCCATGTAAATCTCACCCACCCCCCTCCCCTCCTTCCCCACCTTATTCCCCCCTCCCTCCCCTCCTCAATTATCACCTATTTTCCCTCTTATTATCATCATTTATCGGTTATTTTTCTCTCCCGCGATAATGTAGCACAAGTGGGTTGCAGAAAAGATCGATATGTACCACACACACACCAGCCCAGACCGCCCCGCCGCCCTCAGTTACCTCACAGACAGCGAGAGAGGAGGGTTGACTGCAGCTCTCTCTCGCCTGACATTACGACCGGGTGGCCAATATCTTCGGTTTTCACCACCCAAATGCTTTTCCCACTTATTTTAGCATTCTTGAAGGTTCATATATACATCATATATGTAAAATAAAAGCATACCGAAAACAAATAATGGTCTATATTGTAAATATAACGAATTCTGTCAGAATCCAAGGCTAGAAATACACAAATAACTACCCTAGCTCCTAGGGCTATTTAGCGCTTAACAGGTTAAGGGGACCGACCCACTTTTTTTCTCTTTCTTGGTTTTATCCATTCGGCCCCGTTCAGTCTACTGTTTTAAGACGTTTATCCTCATGCAGCTGTAGATTTACACCTGGCGAGCGATAGCGAACTAGCATATTTTGGATTATGTTTTAGACAGCTGACTTAATTTGTACATATTTTGGTAGAAAAATTTCTCCTGCGAAGCCGGATTTCTCCACACAATGATGGTGCGCTATCGCTCGCCAGGAAAAAATTGATACCAGAATGGGGAGAAACGTCTTAAAACAGTACTCTGAATGGGATTGAATGGATAAAACCCAGAGAGAAAAAGCAGGTCGGTCCCCTTAAATTCCTACAAGTATATGGCTCTATATTTATTGTTGGCTCTCTACAGCAGTGTTATTCACTAATTTTTTCAAGAGACCCAAAAGTTCAGGACATATTCAGAGTGAGAGCCCGCATAAGACATAAGGCAAATAAGCCATAAGGATAAGCATAAAAAAAAATATACAGGAACTAAATTACATATTTGTGTGGGTTTCCATAGCCACAGATTTGTAGAACAAGACTAGTAACAATTACTATATTGAAATTCTTTAGTAAAAATAAATGATATTGTTCTTCTCTCTCCTCTCCTGCGAGCCGCCAATCAGGTCATTGCGAGTCGCCACCGGATCGCGAGCCGCGCAATGAAGACCACTTCTCTACAGGATTACTTGATGTCCCACTTAGCGGCGGGTCCATTGATTGGCTTCTTAATATACTTGGAAGAGGCCATGTACTTCTTAATGGCGGGGAGGGCCTCGAACCGGGTCAGGAAATCCTGGAGGTTCTTGAAATTCTTGAGACAGTTTGCGTCGAAGTGTTTCTGGACATCCAGGATCTCGTAAATCATGAAATCCGCAATGGTAATCTGAGGAAGAGAAGGAGAGTAATTATTTTAAGGTGAGGTCCAAATGATCATCCAAGATTTAACTCTCTCATTATACAATACGTGAGAAGTGCGTGTGGAGTTACATGGATAGATAGACAGACGAATGAGGAAGTAAGAGAGAGGTTTGGTGTTAATGTAGACATGCTGGAAAGTGTGAAAAGGAACACCTTGAGATGGTTCGGCCATATGGAATGTATGAGAAGCGAGAGAATGACTAAGAGGGTTATGAGAGCGAGGTGCAAGGACAGAGAGGGAGAGGGGTAAACCAAGAGAGAAGTGGAAGGATGGAGCGAAGAAGTATATGAGTGAAAGCGGTGCTGGTTGGGTGGAGGGGTATCGACTGACTGGGGAGAGAGGTGTATGGTAGTGTTTCGTTTGTAGCCACCCCTTCGGGGATGACGGCGTCAGGCAATAGAGTGATAGATAGAATTATAAAATAACGTTTTTTCTGTTTTAACGCCTTGAGGATTATGAAGCGTTTTGACAGTTCCTTTTGGCTATTATTAGACAATTTTATTCAGATTAGGAAGGGTATATGGAAGTCAGAGGGTTAATTGAGACATTCTTTACCCTTTTTATTCCCACAGATCGTTCTTAACCCTCTCGCATTCATACAACGCGATCGCGTCATAATGCCACCAGCCCAAGAGTGCCCGAATGACGCAATCACGTCATAATGCCACCCGTAAGTTAGAAATATTCGGGGAAAATAAGTGTATGACGCGATTTTGACGCATTTTTGGCTGGTAAGCTAGGCCTCAGTAAGTTACAAAAGGAAATATCTGGCAGCCCCCTAGCGTCCCTGGGAGAGGAGTGCGGGCCTTTGTTTCAGCAGTAGGTACCCGGCCGCCAGTCAGTGAGGTAGGACTCCCGGCCCTTTAAATCTCGTCTCGCCTCCCTTGCCCACCATGGAGCGGCATTCAGGCGGAAAATCTGGATTATTTATGTACCAAGTGGCAGTGTATATCAATTTGTGGCTATGTAATATATTCTCATGCATATAACTCTTGATTCGTGACTGTTTGTTCCTCGTTGCTCGCATTACTGGCGTTCAACTCCCCTTCACGACTACCCAGTATTTCGGAGCGCGATGAGTAGGAATAAGTTTCTAGCCTTGTTGAAGTATTTCCATGCTTTCAACAACAAGGCCGTCAGCAGGCAGAACACGGACAGGCTTCTGAAGGTTCGGACGGTGATGGAATACCTACTTGAAGGCTTCAAGCTAGCTTACATCCCCGGCGAAAAGCTGTCCCTTGACGAAGGCAGCCTTGGATGGAAGGGTCGCCTTTCATTCAAGGTTTACAACCCAATGAAGCCGACAAAGTACGGTATCAAGCTGTACATCCTGGCAGAGGCGTTGACTGGCTATGTGTGGGACTTTCGAGTCTACACCGGTCTGGGTCGATCTCTCCAGGAGACGGTGGAGGGTCTCACGGAGTACTTCAGAGGCCAGGGGTACAAGCTGCACATGGACAACTTCTACAACTCGGTTGACCTATGCCAGCAAATGCTCACACACAACATCTATGTGTGTGGCACCCTGCGCCTTGCACGAGGAGCTCCTAAGCGGTTGTGCTACCTTGCTAAAGCAAACGAGCTTGAACGCGATGCGACAGTAGCAATGAACAACGGCTTAACCATGGTCCTACTTTGGCGAGACAAGCGCGTCGTCGGCATGGTGTCCACCTTCCACCAACAGGACACCATCCCAAAGCTTGTCAATTTCAAAGAGAAGGACCAACAGGACAGGTGGTGTCATGGACAGAAGATCTTCAAACGTGTTTGTGTTGAAGACTACAACATCCACATGGGTGGGGTGGATCACTTCGACCAGATGGTCCAGTACTACCCCATCCAGCGAAGGACGGTCAAGTGGACGAAGAAGATCAATTTCTACTTAATCCAAATGGCCCTCTTCAACGCCCATGTCCTGTTCAAGAAGTGCTACCCAAGGATGAAAATGACCTTGCTCGACTTCCAGGAGCATATCTGTTTGTGCTTGCTGCGCTTCAACCCTGCAGAGTGGCCTATGTCGGGGAGGCCAGCCCACCGAGCACAAGATTTGCCGCCTGACCAGCGTGAGCCACAGAGGCATGCATGAAGGCAACGGCAATCCAGTGGATCATCTGGGCCGTCCAACGACGACCATCCAGACTCCCCAGCCCCTGCTGCTCCTGACAACACTCCACCCTCTCCTGTTGCTGCTCCTGGTGGAGGCGTTGAGAGGGCACCACGTCTCAATGTCCCCTCCCCACCACCAGTACCAGATGATGCTGCTGCTGATGCTGCTGCCCCGGGGGGAAACTATGTCCTGGTTCAACCCCCCGTGGTACTAGCACCTGATGCAGCTGCTGCTGGTGACGATGGGGAAGCAGCTCTTGAAGCTGCCAACCAACCGCCACCAGTACTGGAAGCAGCACGAGCGGTGCGAGTCCGGAGACCTCGACCTGGAGTGGTCTCAAGGCCCCGTCCTATTGTTCTGAACCATGTCCGGTTGAACAAGGACTTGGACCATTCTCGGGAGAGGATTCCGGCCAAGAAGCGACTCCGTTGCTATTACTGCAAAGTAATGAAAGGCGTTCGCAAGGACACAAGCTTCAGCTGCACGACTTGCACGGTTGCCCTCTGCGTTGACATCAACAACTGCTTCAACCTTTTCCATAGCCACAATGCAGGTGTCCTATAGTCAGGAGCTATGTGCAATCATTGATTGATTGATTGATTCATTCATTCATTTCTCTTCTCCATTTCTCTTCTTCATTCACCCGGCTTCATCCATCCACCTTCGTTCACCCACCGGCATTCACCCACCGACATTCACCCACCGACAATCACCCACCTTCATCATCAAAGTGGATATAGGCCTCCTGGGTAAACCACTCTAAAAAAATAATGAGTCAAGTGCAGTACCTTCTTAGGTAGCTTGGAAATCTGCATATTTCTCTGGTTTGACACCTTGTATATATATATATATATATCTATATATATATATATATATATTAGAGATGGACCGAATATTCATTTCGTATTCGTATGTCCGAATATTCGCTATGTTTTTCAATATTCGTATTTGTATTCGTATTCGCATTTCCATTCATAGCTATTTGAAAATATGCGAATATGTTCACGAAACCAATAAAATGTATACACAAATGTTAAATATTAAATTTTAAAGTTAACACAAACGAATAAATAACATGCAGTGTAGATGTGCGTTGGGGCCGCTGAAGTGGAATGAAAGAGGACTGAGCAGTGTTGCTACTTACTGTATTTAATAGTACCAGATCAAGCTAGTGAAAAGTAGGCTTACCAAATTATTCTAAAGTGCAATCACTGCCCGGTAAACGAACGTGTGCTGGACCTGGACATTTGAACCGTTGCAATATTGCCATTTCAGACATATCCAATGTAATAGCAAGTCACTAAAATATATTCCATCATATTTCCTCACTGATTTCGTATTTAGTACCAGATATGGACTATTTTATTGGAAAATGTATAAAATGTACTTGAGAGAGTCAAATGTACCAAATCTGGTACTTTAGTAGCAAAAAAGCGGCAACATTGGGACTGAGGACTGGAAACATAGAAAATTGAATGGATTTAATTTTAATTATTCAATGTTCTATGGCTGAACTCTTACAATATATTAAACATTAATTTATACAGTTCATTTATGATATGATGATGCTGTGAAAGGTACAGCATGGTGGACAGAAGAGGTAAGAATAGCTGTGGAAGAAAAGAAGAAAGCATATAGAGAGTGGTTGGGTAGTAGAGGGAATGAAGATTCCGAGAGACAGAAACGAGCGAGGTACGTGGAGAGTAAGAGGGTGGTGAAGAGAGTAGTGAAGGAAAGTAAGAGAAGAGTAGATGAGGAATTTGGAAGGAATCTGAGTTTAAAATGGAGGGAGAGTAAGAAACTGTTTTGGAAAGAAGTCAAGAAAGTTAGGGAAGGTAGCAAGGGAAACAGTAAGGGTGTGAAAGATAAGAATGGGAGAATGCTAGCCGAGAAGCAAGAGAGAGTCGAAAGATGGAGGGAGTACTTCAGTGAGTTGCTAAATGAAAGGAATGAAGAGCCAGCAAGCATAGCTGGATATGGTATGGGAGGGAGAAGAAGAGAAGTAGTGGAGGAGGAGGTGGGGATCAGGAGGTCAGAAGTGTGGGAAGCCATGAAAAGAGTGAAGTTGGGGAAAGCACCAGGAACAGATGGAGTGTGTGGGGAAATGTTGAGGTATGGTGGTGAGATAGTGATAGAATGGGTATGGAAAATGTGCAAACTAGCATGGGAGAAGGGGAGTGCACCCGATGACTGGAAGACTGGCATAATAGTCCCCCTATATAAGGGCAAAGGGGAAAGAGGAGTGTGTGGTAACCACCGAGGAATATGTCTTCTAAGCGTAGTAGGGAAGGTATACAGTAGGGTAGTGATTGAGAGAGTGAGAATGAGAACGGAGAAATGGATAGGCGACGAGCAGGGAGGCTTTAGGAAGGGAAGAGGATGTGTAGATCAGATTTTTACCCTGAATTGTGTTGTGGAGAAGTATCTGGAGAAGAAACAAAAGGTGTATGTTGCCTTTATGGACTTGGAGAAGGCATATGACAGAGTGGATAGAGAAGGTTTGTGGAAAGTACTTAGAATATACGGAGTAGAGGGCAAGTTGCTGAAAGCAGTGAAGAGCATGTATGAGGGCGCAAAGGCGGCAGTACGTGTGGAGAATGAGCAGAGCGAGTTCTTTGACCTGAATGTTGGTTTGAAACAGGGGTGTGTGATGTCCCCGTGGTTATTTACTGTATATATGGATGGAGTTATGAAAGAAATACTATCAAGAGCAGTGGATGTTGGTGTATCGCTGAAAAGGGAGGGAATTGAGTGGAAGCTACCTATACTGCTGTTTGCGGATGATACAGTTCTGATGAGTGATAATGAATGGGAGTTGCAGGGTCTGGTAAATGAGTTTGGAACAGTGTGCGAAAAACGGAATTTGAAGGTAAATACGGGGAAGAGCAAGGTTATGGTCTTCGAAAGGGGTGAAGTCACAGAGTGTGAGGTGAAGCTGAACGGTCAGGCTATGGAGATCGTCAACTCTTTTAAGTATCTGGGCAGTGTGTTGAGTAAAGATGGGACTATGGATGAAGAGGTGCGGGAGAGGGTACAACAGGGGAAGAGGGTTGTAGGAACGCTAAAAGCAGTAACAAGAAATAGGGTGGTCAGTATGGAAGTGAAGAAGTCCTTGCATGACAGTGTGGTAATCCCGACACTGACTTACGGAAGCGAAGCATGGACGTTGGTTGAGAGACTCAGACCAAGAGTGAGAGCAGTGGAAATGAATTACTTAAGGAGTGCGTGCGGAATTACATGGAGGGATAGACAGACTAATGAGGAAGTAAGAAGGAGGTGTGGTGTGGAGGTAGATGTGCTGGAAAGTGTGAAAAGGAACAACTTGAGATGGTTCGGCCATATGGAACGTATGGAAAGCGAGAGAATGACTAAGAGGGTGTACGAGAGCGAGGTGGAGGGACAGAGGGGGAGAGGTAGACCGAATATGAGGTGGAAGGATGGAGTGAGGAACTACATGAATGAAGGCGGTGCTGGTTGGGGGGAGGGGCGTCGACTGACTGGGGACAGAGGTGCATGGGGGCGGTTCGTTCGTGGCCACCCCTTCGGGGATCACGGCGTCAGGCAATAGATAGATAGATAGATAGATTTATGATATTTAAGAAATTACACATTCACATGTCATTAACTTCTGGTAATTAATTTCATAGTATTTTAATTAATGTTTGTTGGTGACATCAAAATAATTACCAGTTCTTGAAGGATGAAATAAGGATTGAAATATTCGCTATTCGTATTCGTATTCGTATTCGCGAATTTTACAACAACAAATTTGTATTCTTATTCGTATTTGCAAATAGTGAAAATTGATATTCGTTCCATCTCTAATATATATATATATATAATATATATATATATATATATATATATACCGGTATATATATATTTATGACACCTTGTATATACTGTATATATATATATATATATATATATATATATATATATATATATATATATATATTTATGACACCTTGTATATATATATATATATATATAATATATATATATATACTGTATACATAAATACCCACACACACATACACACATTTTTGTTACCATTCATTATATTTTGTTTGACACCTTGTATATATATATATATGTATATATATATGTATATATATATATACATATATATATATATATATATATTTATATATTACTTTATTTGTGTGTACAATAGAATTATTTCTGAATTTATTACTTGAAGATAACCGGCTTTCTAGTTTTGTTTTTTCAGTGTCAACCCAGGAGCCATTTCCCTTCTCGTTGGAAAGGGTTGTGGCCCTACCAGGTAAGTAAAATTGACAACCTTCATGACTGACATGTGTTCTATGAACATTATATAACTATTGGCAAGGAAAATTGTATAAAAGTGTTGTATATTGTGGCAAAGATATATAACTGTATAAACATTCTCATATATTTACATAACAATAACAATGCATGGAAACAATTGCGCATAACTCGCGAACGAATTACGCTATATTATTTTGGTTTACATCATTAGAAAGAGCATAATTTTCCAATTACTATGATATAAACAGTTATATACGTATCTGAGCAAATAAAGCAACGCCGAGGTGGGGAACAGCTCGGAACCCGGCTAGCGTCGGCGGAACGGAGACGAGTGAAGCGTAAATATTCGTATTTTGGCTCTTCATTTCAAATATTCATAGAGGAAAAAGTATTTGTTGTAGGAACTTCTATTTTTTGTTATTCTCTTCAGCATTATCTGCCGTATTCATACAGCCTAAATTGAAAACCATAGACATCGTAACAACGAAATAATTTGAAATGTTATAAACCATATTATGCAAAGTCATACTTTTTTTGTTTTTGGTCACTGCTTGAGAACTATTGAAGATAGACAATTTCTTTTTTCAGATTTGGAAAGAGCAGAAAAAATACTAGTATTTGAGCAAATACAAATATATGGTCATCACTCACAATTTCGAGATAGGACGGTGTGAAGACAATTGCTCAGGAAAAACTTTTTTTCCGGAGTAGTTTACACTTTCATGTTGCGATTTTTTTATTTTTTTTATTTTTTATAATGTAGTATAGTAATTCCTCTTTCCATTGACATATGATACATCACAATATACAGCATTCTGGTGGATGAAAATACAGAAAAACACAAGGCTTCGAAAACTCGCCCGGCCGGAATATTTCAGGGCAAATTAGAGAAGGTCTGACCATTTTCAACTAAAAAAACTAAGCCGGATGCGAGAGTGTTAAGCTGTAAAAAATCATCTAATGATAGCCCGAATAAACAATCAGAGTGCGTCATGATCCTCAAGTGGTTGATTTACCTAACAGTAGACACCTGTACTTAACTTATGAATATCTTGTGAACGTAAATATGCATAAATGATCTGAATTACCTTTCTGACTTACAAATACTTCTAATCTGAGTATGATCTTCAATCGATAGCCAACATATACAGAAGGCGTTATAGGATATTGAATGGGCTAATTAAAAACAATAGCCGGTTACGTAACTATAAAAGAGACAAACACATTGCTAATATCGAGTGAGAGTCGCTAACTTGACTTGGAGGCACTGCTGAGGTATTGGCAACACTGCTCATACTTCACCCTAGCACTGCCTATAGTCCTTTTATTTTATAAAGGCAGTTTGGGCTTTGTCAGGTCAGGCATCTGATAAAGGCAGACTTGCCAAAGCTTAAATTCTTTATAACAAATATCAAATATTTAAAACTGAGTTTTAAATACTTTGTATAGATTTAATTACAAAAAAAAAGCTGTGTGGTTTTAAAAATGCGACACATTTTTTTAAGGATAAATGCAAATATTTTGTAAAGTAATGGCAATGTAGTTTTTGCGACTTCTTTCCAAAGTCATGTGCGTTCTCAGATGGATTACTGTTCACCTCTGTGGGGTGGAAGTGGAGTGGTTGCATTGAGGCAGTTGGACAAAATTCAAAATAAAGCTATTAGATTAATCAATAACCCTGCAATCACACAGGACCTTCCTACATTATCCATACGAAGAAACGTTGCATCCCTTGCATTATTCTACAGACATTTTCACAGCAATTGTTCCGAGGAACTTGCTTCAATTGTGCCGCCTCTCCACATCTTTCCCCGTAGAACTAGGGCAGCTGAGAGCGCCCATGAATTTACACTTTCTCCTCCACAATGCAGAACTTCTGCTTATCAGAATTCATTTATCCCCAGAGCTACTACTCTTTGGAATTCACTTCCCTCGAATTGCTTTCCACAAACTTACAATCTACAAATGTTTAAATCAGGTTGTTACAAACATTTTATGAATGGAGGATGCCTTTAGGCACATGGACCTTTTTGTTTTATCTGTGTTTTTCCTTCCTCCGTTCATTGTCGCTTAAAAAAAAAAAAAAAAAAATGAATTGACCTGACCTAGGGTATGAGCATACCCGAGAAAGTGCCCCATTCATAAACGGTCTGTTTACTATAAACGTGACAACTCTGCCATTATCTGATGCCCCAGGCGGACCACACCCAAATGGCCTTAATAAAATATATGGCCTTATAGCTACTCAAGGCCAGAAGAGTCAATCACCTACCAACTTTCGTGGTGGGAGGGTGTTGTCTCGCCGCTGATGAGACATTTTGGTCATGATCGCTGGTACTGAGGGGTACATTTAATCAAATATTCTATGGTACAGTAGGGGTTGAATATAAATTTAATTGTATTATGTTTAATTTAGAATAAGTGTTCATTTAATATTCAACCTTTGACAAATTGAATGCAATTATTTGTAACTTACTTTGTCCCCAACGAACCATATCTTGTTGGCAAGATAATTGGAGAAAATCTTGAGTTGGTCTGGCAGCTCCTTCACGTATTTCTCCTTCTCCTGCTCGCTCTGTGAACAACATCAAATGACATTACAATACATTCAAGCAATGTTTTTTTAACGTTTTCGAAGGTTTTTGCTTCATAACAATCGCTACATCCATGCTTGTGCCCATGCAGAATGCACACTAAAGGTCAGTGGCTATTTAGCTGCAAGTGGTAGACCTATTATACAATAAATTTACCTAGTCTTACAATCAAAACACATAATTTTCTACCGAAACCCAATTTCTCCATCTATCTACCCGAGTTGTGTGGGAATATTTGTAAAAATCCTTGTATGGTTTTCTGGAATATGGGTCCTACGACTTGTGTATGAAATGGAATACTTTCTTCAAGTAGGATTTTCCCTTCTTCTTAATATAAATGGGAAAAGGTTAAATATTCTTTATCACGCCGTGGTAGAGTAGTTTAAAGCATGGACTCGCGTCCTGACTGTCGGTTTGTTTGAGACTGGCTTAGAGTAAAAACATTTTGTAGCTCACGTGTATTGATGAGATATACTTAATATTAATAACTCATGCTTGTATGGATGAGCACTAAATTAAATCAATTCAACCCAATTTGCGTGGGTATATTTGTGATAATCCCTGTATAGTACTCCAGAAATGGGTCCTACGACTTGTGTAGGAAATGGAATACATTTTCGAAAAAATTAGAATATAAGCCTTAATTAATATCAATAGGAAAAAGTTAAATATTCTTTATCATGCTGTGGTAGAGTTGATTTATATATGGATTCTCGTCCTGTCATATATATTATTATATACTCAGGCACATACCCCATTGCTGGGGGTGGCCAACTCGAAACAAAGCCAGAACAGAAACAACATTAAAGGGTTCTAATTCTCAGGGTCCGGGACAAGTTTTGTGTTCCCTCGCCCCTCTCTCTGTCTCAATGAGTAAATAATTTGACGTCACATACTTGAGCTATCATTCACAATAAATGTGAACAGCCCAGACCGCATGCTGCCTACCTCCATCTTTTGACGCTTGCTTCCCAGACAGTGCGGGCTGCATTCAGCCTCGCGTCAAACAGCGATATTTGGGCTAGAGACTGGCAATATCCCCATTTTTGTCAGAGAATAGAGAAAATTTTGCCTAGTGTGGTACCTCCGTAGCCCGACTACTTACATATTTGAAGAGCACGCACAAGAAATACTTCAGCCGGAGATCGTCAACCTGGTAGACCAACATATCCACATGAGCCTTCTCCTTCTCAGTGGTGCCACAGAGTTTGTGTTGGCGGCCGATGTGGTACATGATGGCGTTACTCTGAGTCAGTCGCAGGTCACCGTCGATGTAGTACAGCAGCTGCGGAAGGTGGGAAACTCAACACTATAGTCTGTTTTTTTCCAAATGACGGTAAATTGTTTTGTCCCCATCTATACAACCCAGCTACTACGAAGATCTAGCGGCAACATTTAGTGTTAATTATGAAAACCTGGCAATATTTTGAGAGTAACGTCGCAGCCCTTGGGTTAACCCTTCCTCCCCGGTTGTCATTTTAATATGACACCGCGGCAGATGGCCAGGAGCCTGAGTGTCCTGTTAAAATCTGTAAGCTTGAAAGCCTATTAAGCTTGTTTTGAAAGCCGTGCGTCCGACGTATGTAAACACAGCTCGTAGGAGGCGACACGCGCACCTCCGAAAGCAAGCAGACGTCGGAGCTTTGTTGTTGTGTGGTCTGCTAAGACAGATTTAGTGTTGAAAATTGTGTCATATTGCCAACATCGCCTCGAAACTCTCTCCATGGAAATCGTCATCACAACTGAACCAGTTGACTTAGAGAGCTCTACTCAACGCCAGTCTACATACAGATTGGAAACCGCAGTACGTTTCGTGATGCGTGGGAGTAACTAGAAGTTAAAATAACAAAGATATGGTAGCCTAGGCGTAGAAATTTTTCGGCCAAATCGCCCGGATCTCAATAACGTCCTTAGGAGGGCGAGCCCGGGCCAGAAGGGTTAAATGAGTTTTCACTTTTCCAAAGTTTCAAAATACTAGACTACCTTGAGGATTAGGGTGTCTGGCAATGAAAGGATATAGTATTCCCCAAATATAGTTCATGGGATATATATATATACTGCAATTAGGCTATACTCACATTGGGCATATCCAGACCTAAGATGTTCTTCTGCTGTAGCCAATCAGACTTGTCAAAATCTGGAGCTGGACCAAATGTGTAGGTTTTATCGTCATACTGCTGGCCGGTATACTCCAACACCAGCCTGATGTGCTGAGCCAACTGAAAGGAAAATTAACAGTTTCAAATAGAAGTCCCTATTTCTATAAACAAAATAGCTATCAATAAACGTTTCCTTGTAAAGGCGATGTCATATGAGCGTATGTGCTGGCAAATATTTATGAGCAAGTGTTTTTCTCATTCAAGTTGAGGCTCATCTGCAATTAATCTATGTATTCTCTGGTCAACAATGATAACTTAATCCCTTGAAGAATATAACCCTGTTTAACAGCTTACTCTGGCTAATATTAGAGCTTTTTTGTTTTAGGTTTAGGAAGGATCTCGAACAATCCAAGGGGTTAAAATGATCTCAATTAACCCTCGAAAACCCACAGATCCTTTCTAATCTTAATACAATCGTCTAATGATAGCCAAAAGGGATGATGCAATCGTACCCCTCTAATTTTCCAGTATCCTAGAGTGGGAGCCATGGTGGTTGTGATGGAAGTGATAGTAGTGGTAGTTGGTGTGGAAGTAGTAGTAGTGGTAATTGTGGTTGTAATGGAAGTGATAGTAGTGGTAATTGGTGTGGAAGTAGTAGTAGTGGTAATTGTGGTTGTAATGAAAGTGGTGGTAATTGTAGTAGTGGTTGTAGTGGTGTGACCCTAACGGGTGGAGATCTAACACTGAGCTGGGGTAAACATTAACAAATCAATTCAAAACACCAATAGATGAATTCGTTCTCAAAAGTTGCTAAAAGGGCGCTAGATAGTAGCATAAATAAGTGCCGAAAATCACTAGAATAATGCCACAATCTCTAGAATTTCACTAAAAAATGGAGCAAATTTCCAGAATATCGTTAGAGTTGGTGTTGCTAGATGTAGCCTAAACATTTGCTGCTAGCTCGAAATAAATACCTCTAGATCTAGTGGGAAAGTAACTAAATTGGCAACACTTGCCGAGTATTACAGATTGCAACTCATGGTGACTTGTTGTAGTTCCGGGGCCACTCAATCACGTCGTCATGGTAACTTGAATGTCAATGACTCAATGTTGCCATACGTACGACAATTATTGTACATGTAAGAGAATTTTACCCTTGGTACGATGTACGATACATGGAGTTATAATTAACTTTATACCTCCATGGTGCGATAGTGTTTTTCATTAGATCATTTTACGATTTCAACAAAAATACTATATTATTATATAAATAAAACTGATATGCAATACAAATTGGGAGAGAGTTCAGGGAATAATTAAACATCCAAACAAATATCTTAGATAATCACATTGTTTCATACATATAGGCCTATTAACCCTTTCCCTGCGGGTGACGTTCCAGAATGCATAGGCAATTTAGAGCAATTGCCAGGCTTTAAAAGCCGTAGATATCGAGTGTCAGTGGGCGGGAGCGTGAGGGACCCACCTCCAACCCTCAGAGCAGCCAGCCGCTCACTGACGGAGACTGTGTCTCGCGCGGGCTGTTTCGACAGTGTTGCCGAGCGAGCGAGAGCTAATAATTAGCGAGTTTTCCCGCATGTCTATGGCAACGGTGCGGGTGAACCCCGCCACCTACGAAGCTCATTCTGGTGTAATTTTAAAGCTATTTTTGCCTAGTTTTCGGCGGAATACAGTTCATTTAATACAGATGCTTGATTAATCATTCAGGAGTGCCTGAATATGCCCTAAATAGTGCAAATAAGCCCGCAGAGAAGGGGTTAAATAAAATAATAAAGTTAGTAAGGAATTAATGACTTATCCTCACCTAACCTTAGTCATTTAAACTATCCTCAATTTGCCTAAGTAAGTTAACTATCCTTACCTAAGCTAAGTAATTTAACTATCTTACTTAATTCTCCTCACCTAACCTGAATAACTCAACTTTCCTCATCTAACGCAAGTAATTAAAAGGGAGGCAGATCGTTTTTCTGGACCCCTTCTCCCTAATGTTTAGCCCCACTAGTTTTGAGATTTTAAGACGTTGGTTCGATTAGTTTGAGGATTTTATGACCTTTCGCCCCTTTTCGTTGTCAATTTTAAGACCTTTCGTGCCATTTAGGTGTCGATTATTTCCTGGCGAGCGATAGCGATTCTGCAATTTTAAGAGGAATCAGCCTTAGGCCGGGACATTTTTCTACAGAAAAATTTACAAATTTATCTTGAAGGGGGATCTAGGGGGTGTTTTTCTAAGCTTGATGGAGGTCTAGGGAGGAAACTAAATATAAATATGAATAAATTAATTAATAGACCAAACAAAAGGTCAGTCTCCCCTTAACTTTCCTTACCTAAGTAATTTGGCTATCCTCACCGGAGTAACTTAAATATCCACACCTAACATAAGTAATTTATACACATTTGAACGAATACTGGCATAATTAACCCCTCGGAATGAATAAATTATACTGGGAGATATTAAGTGGAGACTGACCGTTTATTTGGCCTATTAATTAATGTATTCATATATTTTTTTAGTTTCCTCCCTAGACCTCCATCAAGCTTAGAAAAACAACCCCTAGACCTTCAAGATAAATTTGTACATTTTTCGGTAGAAAAATGTCACGGCCGAAGGCCGGTTCCTCTTAAAATTGAAGGCTCGCTATCGCTAGCCAGGACATAATCGACACCTAAATGACACGAAAGGTCTTAACATTGATAACGAAATGGGGCGAAAGGTGTTAAAATCGCCAAACTAAAGGGCCGAACGCCTTATAATTTCAAAACTAGTGGGGCTAAACATTAGGGAGAAGGGGGTCCAGAAAAACGATCTGCCTCCCCTTAACTTGTCCTGTAAACAGCAGAATGATAGACACTTGTACACGAATACAGACATACAGACATACAGACATACACTGGTGATACACAATCACAAACAGCTCATCATGAGCCCCACGCGTATCACAGAACATACTTCCCTCATTACCTTCACTTGATCTGATACTGCTACAATACTTATAGTCTATTCGCTGTAAGTAGGCGAAATATCACTCTATCCTCTGTAACTCTAAAACGACTAGAGTAATCGAGCTAATATTTCTACCATTTGGGAAGAGTCAGTCAAGGAATAGCCTAGATGTGGAAAGTTATAGCCAATTTTCTATAGCCCTTTTTGAGTTACAGAGGATAGAGGTAATGATTTCTCGCCTACTTACAGCGAATAGACTATAGACCACGTAAACTGATGATCACTTGCGAGTTTCAGGCTATAAGGAAGTTGGAGCTGTAAACATTGATATACAACAGAAATGCAATAATGATGTAGGTTTCTGATGGATAGAAAGTATGATACATTATTTGTTATGGGTATATAAATGCACTACAACCGTATTTTAGCTGGTAATTCTGCTAAATAACGATGTCTACAGCTCCAACTTCCTTATAGCCTGAAACTCGCAAGTGGTCAATTGCAACACAGGAGACAAAGTATCACAAGTAAGGGAAATACAGACAGGGATTATTATGTTTCCTCCACAAACTGACTTTACTCCTAAACGCAATTAATGAAATCAACAAATACATGTGGCAGTCCAGGGATTCGAACCTAGGATGCTCACACCTAAATTCAGTGCATTTATCCATTGCGTTACGAAGACAGTTGCTTATTGCACACGAAAATCACCCTAGAGAATCACACAGTTATTCCATGATCACTCAGAAACTACAAGAAAAGAAACACATTTGAACTTTTTGTGGAATACAGATGGGCCTCTAGTTTTTGGAAGTACAACCGTTACTGGCACATGGATAAAACCATCATCACAAGCATTCTAGGCGAAATAACTCCTTTGAAAAACATAAGAATTGAAGCAAGGTCAGACCCATGGATCAACAAGAAATACTACACTTTCTAGAACACAGAGACACACCATTAAAAAGGCAACTGAAAAACAGACAAGATGGAAGACTGAAACAGGAATTTAACAGGGTTAGTAGGCTAATAATTATCTAAGTAGGAAAATGAAATAACCGAAATAGAAATATTTCCACAATAATGCAGAGGACTATATAGCCACAAAATACTGTAGAGGCATATACAATCAACAGGCTACAATGATAAGACAAAATATTCATGTAACACAAATATTGCTCCGAACATTAATGAACGAGTTTTGCATGCAACACAACAAATTAAGACCTACTTCAACTCCCTGTTCACCTCTATCACAAACATACTATTACAGAGTCTATTGCAACCACTTAATAAAAACACCACAACCACTGCCATCTTTCAAAATTCCTACAGGGCCAAAGGCATACACCCGAGCACATTTATATTGCAAAATGTTACACCAAAATACATATTGGAGGAGTTCTATAATCTAGATGTACACAAAAGTACAGGGCCAGTTAGAATTCCAGCCAAATTTCAAAGGGATGGACCTATTGGCATCGCAGGTCCCCTAACTCGCATCATCAGCTTGTCACTATACACCAACACAGTATTATGTATTGTATCAAATATCCTTGAAAGACCTATCTACACTCAAATTGAACACTACCTTAACTTAAAGAAACTAATCTGTTCTATATATTTCAATCTGGTTTCATATACATGTAGGCTACTCAACAGACTAATGTTTCATCTACTTAATAAACCACATTCCTAAAGAAATGTCTAAAGGTAACTACACTGGCATGGTACTTCTTGATTTACAGAAAGTTTTTGATACAATAGACAATTATGTACTATGTAATAAACTACAAGCAATGGGTCGGTGAGCTGGTTTAAATCCTATCTTATTGGTAGAACTCAAAGAGTCAAAGTTGATGATCATTTATCAGATTCAATGCCAATTAACTGTGGGGTCCCGAAGGGATGCATCCTTGGTTCTGTACTCTTTCTCTGTTACGTGAACGATATGGAACTGAGTGTCTCAAGCAAATGATTTCTGTATAACCTACTGACTACAGTGTACTACTGGTTTCAGGAAAAACCCCCCAAAAATTGTCGTCACGACACTCCAAAAAAATAGAATCTTGTAGGGCTTGGCTGGACTTGTGATAACGTTGCATTCTTTTAGGAAAACACAATACACGACTCTCAGCTCTGTCTTTGTCATCTCCTATTAACTATTCTTACTATTATAATTGGGCATTCTGGCATCAAAATAACTGAAGATATTTAATAGTTGGATAGCCTATAATTTAGAAACTCTCACACCAGACGTGAAACTATTTGCTAAAGTGATATTAAATAAGTTCCTTATCCTACGTGGCCGAGAAATAGAACACCATGCATAGAAGGATAAAGTATCTCCAGTAAAGACATGCGGGCAAAATAAGATAAATTGTGTATTGATTAGTCTCAAGAAACCAGACTCCAAAGTATTCGTGAGACCATTTCCATGATACCTAAATTGTGTATTTTGATACTAATGATATTGTTCTACGTATTATAAATGCTTGCCAGAGTCTAAGAACTCGCATACAAATTTAGTTCCATACTTACCTCAAATCCAGATTCAGTGTTAATATTTAATCAAAGTCAAACTAGGCTACTCACCTAATTAGTCCTACTTATGTAAAGGGTAGATTGCAGTATTAGTATTACTTGTGATATCTGATTATTTATTTGTTTGTGCAACATCTCGATTTGAGAGATATTTTGTGTGTGTAAATAAAACGTCTTGTAGCCTACTACTTGTATAACTTACGTTGCGTTTGTATTGTAGCCTATATAGGCTAGGCTACCGGTATGTATTGAACTCCAGATTTCTCCATTAGAAGAATCCACAATAGTGTTACGATCCAGGTTCTCAAAGACACAGGGCTCTTCAACATTGGACTAGATAATGACAAAAAGCAACAACGGTAACACTAGATCCAACCCCTGCCTTAAACACTGGAAAACAAAACACCATTACCGCCCTGAGTCGTGCCTGGACAACGAGGTATCCTATGACTCGGTAACTGGTGCACACACACTAGGCTGACGCTCAATGAAACGGCCTATTCTCAAACAGTAAAAGATTACTCGATTATGTTACACAAAGAAAAGATAGTTAACGTGATTAATTAACGTTACGGTAGATACTCAAATAACTGGCACTCCTGTATTAAAGAAAGTGCAATGCTAGTCCTGCAACATCAACTGGAAACTTCTGAAATAAGTCTGATGCTGGGAAGATGTTCGTAAAGAATCTTGAACAATTATAATGCTGAATACGGGTCACAATAAATGCTAGGACATATAGTAATAATAGGCAGGCGAATAATAAAGTGCGCAAAGGTAGTAATGCTCGACAACTAAAGAAATGCTTCGTGACACAACACAGCCTACTCGGGTTGTGCAACTCAATAACAACCTCGGCTCAAAAGTGCAGTGTTTAATAATGCTGCTTACATATAATAATGGGGCTTATCTCTAACCAGTGTCTGCTCAGTTAATAAAGTCTAGCTGGGGTATCAAGGCAGGGCAACAATGGGCGAGCATGCGGCTCGTAGCCTAACGTTGTCCGAGGGTGGTATAATGAAGATTACGTTATATGACGGGGATGCTCTCTTGATAAATCTAGGTCTCTAGTACCTAGCTCTATCCTGGCGATCCCTCAGAAGTCAACACAAAGAGGCAGCACTATGTTGTGAGGGATAGGCTATGGCCCTCTCACACCACAGCGCTGTGCTCGCAAAGTAAACCAACCCAAAGACAACTTAGGCTCCCACAGTACCTGTCGATGTCGTGCAGAGCTTAGCTAACACTGCACACATCGGAGACAACGACACAGTAACCTTACCCCCAGTCTAGCTTTAGATAACCAAGCAGAATCACTCAACACCTTGCAAGGGAGACATATACCGGTCTACAACCTTCCCGAGAGAGGACACATACGGAAAAGTCCGTCTCTCTAAACCTCAATAAAGCATAATACCTCCTTAACCTAATACATGGAAATATCTGAGAGCTTCGCGTACAATACGACTGGTGGACGGTGAACGTCTATGCTGAAACCAGAAGGGATGTTGAGTTTAATAAAGATTAGAGAATGAGAAAGGAGAAGTCGAGAGAGAGAAATAGTATGCAAAGTAGCGAGTATGGGGGACAGAATTGCAATGGATGTAGGCGATACGCGTGTCAGGCAAGCTCTGAGCTGGTAAAAAGCACGAGGCCGCGACGGGAAGGGAGTAGTTGACCACCCGGCCGCCAACGCCGTCAGCGCCCAAGCGAGCCGCGTCATAGCTCACCTCGCTGCCGGGTGTACTCCCTCACCCTCTCTGGCTCGCCTCCCACACAAGCAACATTTATATTATAGCGAATATAAAATATAAGGCGCGGTCACAGACCAAAACAAAGACCATTTCTAGACTGTCTGTGGCAACACGACACTAATGAAATAAAGCAGATAATTCTAGGACAACTGTAGCCTATCCCCCCATCCTGGCGAGCGCTAGCGAGCTGCAATGCCCCACGCAACCATTCTGCTAACGCCGGGAGGCGTCACAATAGGCCTACCTGTTTTGTCTAGCATAACAATAATAAAAACTTATCAATAACATTAATATTATAATAGGAATAAGTAGGCCTACTGTATATGAACGAATCGATATGTCCCGCAGTAGGCCTAATCGGAAAAAAGGGAGGCTCCTCCGAGAGTCGAACTCGAGTCTGCCACTTTAAAGGCGGCTGTGCTGACCGCTACACCAAGGAGCCGATTGTTTTCTCGCATAACCTACCCTTTTAGTAATTTAATATAATCGTACTTTAATTTCACCGAGCCTGTAAAAAAAAAGTATTAAAAAAATAAATTATTAATAGAAAATAGGCTAATAAATAAATAAATAAATAAAATGACAAGCGATCTATATCGACAATAGCCTATATGAGCCAGTTCACATCTGCAATGTTCGTGGTGGATTATGCATTTGAGCACTTTGTTAATTGGATACAGTAGGCCTATAGCCTACCATCCTTTCTATAGCCAGCTAATAAGCAGGCTACTCCTATTCATTATGCAACACACAAAAGAAAGATAATCATGGACATTTTATATACAACAAATTTAAACAAAAACAAAATAGGCCTACAAGAGATGATTCCTGTATTTATTGCCAACAGAATACCCAAATTTTATGTGAGAAATAATATAAAATATCATCTTATCCATAATACCGTATTTTGGCATCACCCTATATTGTGTTCAAGAGCATTACAATGATTAGGCCTATGTGTAATTTGTGGAATTATTCCAAGAGGCAAAATTACATTTATTAATTTCCTTATATCTCAATTGTCATTCGGGTGTGTGTAGGCTAAGTATGCAATTAATCAATGCAGCAGAATTCAATTTACTTTCTCCAATATTAATTCATTCAGAGTTTCTTTATAAACCCAGACACAACTTTTCCAGACGTTCCTCCATTGTTACACTAGACAAACACGAAATGTCACTTGGAACCCTAGCGTAGCCTACATAGTCATCGTAACTGAATTGTTAGAGTAGCTGTGGTTGTGAATGTTGTCTTAAACCATAGTCTATTCACTATAACTAGGACATAAATTACTGATCCCTAACCTCTTGTAATCTAAAAAGGGCTGGAACAAATAAGCTGTGTGTGCTATTTTAAGTTTATTTTGCAATCGATGTCTTTGTTGTATTGATTTGAGTTATTTGTAATGCATATATTGGTACCTTCATTGTAAAACAATAACCTAAAATAAAATAATAATAATAAAACAAACTAGTATGAGAAATATCAAAGTGGTGACAAGGATTGACTATAGCCAATGTGTGGAGTGGCTTCAGCCAACAGGGCAACTGCATTTCCAATGCTACAAACATTATAGTAGGCTTACTGGGAGGACACCTACCAAGAACAGCCATGGACAGACTGGATAGAGCATGTGGAAGATGTATTTGAGGCATTCAACCAAACAGAAAACACAAAACGACTGCCAATCATCAAGTGCTATGGAGGAAAGCAGCTGAAGATCATGAAAACTTTGAAACCGGAAATCCCAACAAACCAAGCAGAACTAACGTGCAAACCAACAGAGGCCTCTAGTTATTATTTTTAGTGAGAAAACCAACAAAGTTTTCGAACGTCACAAGTTTCAAATGCTGACCATTAGGAGAAACGGCAAACTGGACAACACCTATGGCTATGGCCTGCATAAAGCGTGGTTCACACATAGCCGAGTCGGTGCCCGAGTCCAACACGAGTGATGAAATTTTGCTATTCGGCAATGACTCGTCAATACTCTGCAACACTCGTGTATACTCGTGTTACACTCGTGTATACTTGTGTTACACTCGTGTATACTCTCCGTGTATCGGGGTGTGTCCTGGGTACTCGCCACGTGGCCCAAAAATGTTGTGCATGCATGAAATTTCTTGTCCCCATCACGAGTCCGACGGAAATATGTGTAGACTTGTGTACATACGTGTTGATTCGTGTAAACTCGTGTTTGACTCTGAATAACTCTTCGCTACTCGTGTTAACTCGTGTTAACTTGTGTAACACTCTTCGGTGATTCGTCGACGATCGTGGACATTTCGACGTTGGCGAGTCAACACGAATCAACACGTGTCTACACGAAACAACACGTGTGCAACATGAGTCAACAAGAGTAGAAAGTACGAATTTGAGTGCCAATATTGCGTGCCAGCATGATACCAGAGTTTACACGAATCAAACACGAGTGTAAACAAGAGTCTACAGGAGTCAACCAGATCCACTCAGAAAAAAGCACGAGTGTAACACGAGTTGGCGAGTGTAATTTGGATGACCGCTATTTAAAAAATGTAGGACGAGTCGTCGAGAGTTTACACGATTTTACACGGATGCAACAAGAGTGTACACGTGTGCAACAGGAATCCAACAAGAGTCAACGCGTACCTACACGAAGCAACACGGGTCGTGGAGTGTAGCCCAAGTGCTGGCAACACTGCGTGAAGAGTTGGCAGCCGCGCCGCTCACACAGACGCCTCCCACCCCCTATAAATGCACCCCCCCACACTGCCTCGGCCCATTCCACCACTGCAGCACAGACCGACCACAACCTTGACCTGCCTCTCTGACCTCCCTATCTGCTGCCCATCTACCCACGCTGCCCTTCGCCATGGCCCCTGAAAAGAAGAAGGTCATCTCCATGAAGTGTAGCAACCCTCGACAGGTGCTGAAGGGGCCACAGGAGAAGTTCAAACGTGTCGTCAAGACGCTGCCTGGGCCCTTCCAACCACGTGAGATACCAGCTACCCAACGCCGCCCACCCAAGCCCAAGCAGACACGTGGTGTGTCGCCCAGCTCAGACGACACTATAGAGAATAGCCAGGCCCCAGGTACTACTGATCGTCAGGACATAGCAGATTCGTTTAATGCCGACGCTACCTTCCTCGACGAGGACGAGACTGTGATGGAAGAGACTGAACATGACCCCCCAGGCACAGTGGAGGCCGACGATACGGAAGGCATGTCTGGCGAGGACAACCCAGGCAATTCCCAGAACAGCATGGCCGAGGCAAGACCAGTGTATGGGACAATCAAGAAAAACAAACTCACCCGGATCCTGTTCGACGACGAGACGGAAGACATGCTGGTAGAATGGGTGAAGGTGAACCCCATGCTGTACCAGAAACGTCTCAAGGAATACAAGGACAGCCGGAGGAAGGTGCGCATGTTCGAGGAGAAGGGTGCCACCCTGGTACCTCGTGTCACAGGTAAGTACCCCAAACAAAGCGTGCATTATGTTATTGTAGTGTTAATAAGTTTTTAATACCTTGTTGTTGTGTTCTTGGTTTGATTCCAGGTGTTTCATACGTTAAATTCATCATGATTTTGTTAAAATATGTTAAAAGTTCCATATATTATATGCTGTGTTGCCAATATCACCCACATTCCATTCAATATCTGTTTTCATCCTTGAATCTATATTTGATTATGCAAATATCTTTTACCTGCTCACAACGATATATAAAGCATTTATACAATATGTCCAATGCCCAATAAATGTTTATGTTTCCACAGGAACAAATCTGGGACTGGGACTGGGACTAGCGAGGGGCGGCCAAGGTCAGCGAGGGATGAGTGGATACTACAAAAGTTTTCCTTCCTGAAAGGGTACATTGCCCGAGTCAAGACCCTAGTCAAGATCCGGGTCACAGCTAAGGTGAGAACACTAATATACCGTACATACCTATTATTTGTGACAATAATAGATACATGGGAAAATATAAGAACAAGTAATAACCAGCAACAATATATATAAGTTCTCGTTTTTAAAACAGAACACTGTAATAATATGCTCCCATTTACCTAATATTGTCGGTTGTAACATATTTAACGTCTCCATATATACTTTTTTGGTGATTTATTGTTGGTATGCATTTATAAAGAAGGATTTACATAAACATCACATGTCTTGACGTATAAATATTTATTGTCAAGGTACATACTATCAATCACAGATAAATGTCAGATAATTCCATTGTGCATCATATAAATATATAAATGTAAATTAATTTATTAAATACTAAATATATGCCTTTCTTTCAGTTCCAAGAATCCGAGCAGGACGCCACCCAGCCCTCTACTTCTGCGGCAGTGGAGACGGTGGAAGACCCCAAGAGTGGTGGATAGGACTCTGGCATGCCCCCGCCATCCGGGACACCTAACACTACAGGCTCCAGCCAGAAGAAGCGCCGCAAAAGTGCTGACACGAGCCCACCTGTGGAGGTAAATATGAAAGCATTGTTAACATAATTCATAACGAGCGTATTCATATAAAATATATTTTGTTGGATGCGTATACTGCTCAAACGAGCGCACCTGTGGAGGTAAATATGAAAGCATTGTAAATACAATTCATAACGAGAGTATTCATATAAATTATATTATATAAGGAGACATTTCCCCTTGGTGATGAATAGTAGTCTGTGAGGTACTGGCATTGAATCTTGGCCTGGGCTGTCACGAATTCCCGGAGAGTCTCTGCAGGGGACTCATCCTCTCCACCTCCTCCCTCCACGCCCCAGGAATGACAGCATGCGTCACAGGGTCCTCCTCATCCAGTAGGTTGGCGTGGTGACCAGGGTACCTCAGCCGCATAAGGTTGTGCATACAGCAGCACACCAATACCACTGACTCAACACGAGACGGGTGGAGGGCTATATTGGTGAGGAGGCACCGGAACCTGAGATTGGGAGAGAATGGTTATAGGATGATGTATAGTTAATACTTGACTGTAGTTATAGTTCATATTATTAGGGTGGCATATAAATTGCCTTGTCATATCACATGTCGCATCTACGAAACCTGTATTTGTGGGAAATAACATAAAATTACCATACGCTTACCTGGAGGACATGATACCAAAGGCATTCTCCACAACGCGGCAAGCCCTGGACAGACGGTAGTTGAAGATCCGTTGAGGTACAGTGAGTTGGCGGGTAGAGTGTGGCTTCATCAACCACCTTCGCATGGGGAAGGCGTCGTCACCGACCAGAAAGTACAGAACAGGTGTGTCGTCGTTGGGCAGAGGTTCGGCAGCAGGGAGTCCCAGGGTGCAGCACCCATCCAATGCTGCTCTGATGGTTGTCCTTAGAAGGTTGAACAACCTTATGAATTCATTTCATCTGTGGGAAATCCCCAACTGTAATGAATTCTACAGCACTAAGCCACGAAGACTATATAGCACTGGAAACTGTTATAGCATAGCCGAGATTCGAACCCACGTGGCTAGTCGTCACCAACATAGCGCGTAGAGCCTTATCCCGCTAGGCTACGACAGCTCCGAATTTGTGTTTCTGTGGCACACCTCGCTCATGCAGGACACATGGCTAATGTATACATACACATAAAAAATACATATATATACAAATATAGAGAGTAGCATTGACTACTATAAAAAATGGCTAAGCATAATGTTTACTTGGTGAAATTATTATAATCTCTTTAACCCCTTCAGCACTATGACCACATGTTTCCTTTGATTCTGGATAAAATTAGATGATTGTATTCAGCTTAAGAAGGACCAATGGTATTAAGAGGTTCATTGCAATTGTATTTACCCATTTGAGTCCTAGAGGTAGATTATAAACTAAAGAAAACAGTAGAATGGTAACAAGAATAGGGTGACAATTATGTAATGGTGGTGAAGGAGTTAAAACAAATTATATTTAAGTCCATAATTTTACAAGAAGAAAATATTAAGGTTAAAAAATACATTAGTACTGTACTTTAGTACAGAGTGGATGCCATAGTGCATAGCCTACTGATATTAATTGGTGGACCTCTATGTGTTTATTTGTGCAATTATAACTATCTGGCTTGGTTATTGGATAGAACTTACTTTTTAATCAATAATATATATATTTTGGGATTTGATGCATAGAAAATTGTATCAATAAATTAGTTTCCAGAAATATACTTCCATATAGGTGAAGGTGAAGTCCGTGAATATAATTATAAGTGTGGACGAGAAACTATGGCTTCCGATTGTACATACTAAGCAGGTAAATCACATTGTGGTAATTATCAAACAGCATTGGTGTAACTGCCACCTTCTTCAGTGGAAAGATGGAACATGAACTATCTTTAATTATCAAACAGCATTGGTGTAACTGCCACCTTCT
The DNA here is from genome assembly GCA_037953745.1 of Lithodes maja. Taxonomy (NCBI): domain Eukaryota; kingdom Metazoa; phylum Arthropoda; class Malacostraca; order Decapoda; family Lithodidae; genus Lithodes; species Lithodes maja. The sequence continues at coordinate 953 of JBAKBP010027646.1, read as the reverse complement.
TCAGTGGAAAGATGGAACATGAACTATCTTTAATTATCAAACAGCATTGGTGTAACTGCCACCTTCTTCAGTGGAAAGATGGAACATGAACTATCTTTAATTTCCACTGAATAGGGTGGAATTCGTCATCAAAAATGATTGGAATAAATCATTGCAATCTGCTAGTATGGATTATATCTCTTATATAACAAGAACCCTCCCTCTGGCATAGGTATTGTGCATAGTTGTACTTCCTAAATAAAACTAAGAATATCATCTACCTGTATAATGTTTCAGTAAATTGGGTGATGTGAAACAAGTATGTGAACAAGAAGGGATCTGAACCTTGGGGTACGCCTAAATATATGGGATCAAATATAAAAAAATAAAAAAAAAAATAAAGTGAGGCATCCCAGAACAGGGCTACCTGGAATATTTAAAACAAAACACCTGGCAGGCTTGGTGACTGAATCACTTTTTGTTAAGCATTAAAGTCTCTGGTATTACAGACTACGTTGACATCTGGCCTTTTAAATAAGCATATATCTCATTAATAACACTTTTGGGGGGAAAATGTGATGCGACAATATATGTTTATTTTCCATTTTACAATGTGTTCTTCATAGACTGTAACAGTTATATCAATACACCCTGTATAAAGTGTATATATATATATATATACACACATACATGCAAACTGCACTCCACTCTTTATATCTATGTATCTGTCTATCAAACACACATACTCACACACACACGCTCTCTCTCTCTCTCACATACACATAAACGTACACATTCGCAACTTCAGGGCATAGTTTTGTTTAAAGTTACTGTGCTTGTGTTTCTTTCGATGTGTAGTGTGTGTGTGTGTGTGTGAAGTAGTTCAGCGCGTGTGTTTAGTTGTGTTTCCTTTTATGTGTGTGTGTGTGTGTGTGTGTGTTTCATTCCCTCCCCCCCCTCCCCCCCTCCCCCTT
>JBAKBP010027645.1:0-29776 GCA_037953745.1 Lithodes maja | reverse complement strand
GTTTCCCTTCTCCCTAACATAAATAGGATAGAAGGCTGAGTGTCTTTTAGACTGCCGTGGTGTAATTGATTAAGCGTCGGCTATCGTTCTGATGGTCGATGGTTCGATCCCTACTGAGAGACTAGAAACATTTAGTGGCTCACGTGTATTTGTGATATATTCTCAATATTTGTAACTCTCATGCTTTGTGGGTTAGAATTAAATGAAATCAATTTCAACCCGAGTTGCGTCGGGACACTCAAAAATCCGTGTATGGTATTCTGGAAATATGGATCCTACAACTAGGTTTGAATTGAAATATATTCGCCTAGTGGGTTTCCCTTCTCCCTAACATAAATAGGATAGAAGGCTGAGTGTCTTTTAGACTGCCGTGGTGTAATTGATTAAGCGTCGGCTATCGTTCTGATGGTCGATGGTTCGATCCCCACTGAGAGACTAGAAACATTTAGTGGCTCACGTGTATTTGTGATATATTCTCAATATTTGTAACTCTCATGCTTTGTGGGTTAGAATTAAATGAAATCAATTTCAACCCGAGTTGCGTCGGGACACTCAAAAATCCGTGTATGGTATTCTGGAAATATGGATCCTACAACTAGGTTTGAATTGAAATATATTCGCCTAGTGGGTTTCCCTTCTCCCTAACATAAATAGGATAGAAGGCTGAGTGTCTTTTAGACTGCCGTGGTGTAATTGATTAAGCGTCGGCTATCGTTCTGATGGTCGATGGTTCGATCCCCACTGAGAGACTAGAAACATTTAGTGGCTCACGTGTATTTGTGATATATTCTCAATATATATATATATATATATATATATATTATGCATTTATACATTGCTATCATGTATAGATGCATGAGAGGGTTCGAAAGACTCGATAAGGAGGATTTTATTAGGCTGGACGATGGAAGAACCAGAGGGCATAATTATGTATAAGACATGAAAGGAGAGGTGCAAGTCAAATGTGAAAAAGTGTAGCTTTCCGTATAGATAGGTGGAACAACTTAGTGCGGAGGTTGTAGAAGCAAGAAATATCCACGACTTTAAACGTAAACTGGATAGTCAATAGAAACTGAGACAGGACAACACGCACGCAGCTCAATTCCTGTGTGTGTGTGTGTGTGTGTGTGTATATTGGAGTGTACATATGTGTGTGAGTGTGTATTATGAGGGCTTGTTTACGCCTGTCTGAGCCCTGGATGCTACTTTGAGGTAGGGAGCGGTCGGGCGAGGCGGGCAGAGGGAGGGCTGGGAAGGGCTGCTGGCTTGGGATAATATAGGCTTAATATCTAGGCTCAACGTAGCATATTTAGTATTTCAATATAATTTAGGTTTAGTATAATTGTTGCTCGGATTGGATTGTCTACTAGCTTTCCTGATGTACACTCAGAAGTAAAAATGCTGCGACGTCAACCAGATGATGTCAACTCCTTCATCACGAGATGTTTATACTAAGCTGAATAAAATAGTCTCAAGGTAGCTATAGGGAAGTAAAGTAGTCGTTGTGGGTTTGAGAACAAATAAATAAATACAAAGTTTAGCAATGCCTTTCAGAACAAGAGAGAGAGAGAGAGAGAGAGAGAGAGAGAGAGAGAGAGAGAGAGAGAGAGAGAGAGAGAGAGAGAGAGAGAGAGAGAGAGAGAGAGAGAGAGAGAGAGAGAGAGAGAGAGAGAGAGAGAGAGGGAGGGGGGGGGGGTGAACGATATCTGGTTGGTGTACTGTACAATTCTCAGCATATATAAGGATACACCAATTCGAATCTTTTCGGTTCTATGGGTATTTAGTTTAAGCTTGATGGGGGTATAGGGAGTACAAATAAATGAAAACATATACAAATAAATAAGTAAATTATATATACAGTATATATATATATATATATATATATACAAAAACAAACAAATAAAGACAAATAAAGTAAATAAAACCTTCCATTAAAACAACATTCTTGCCCGGCAGGAAAGTTGTTCAAACTACTGTAGATTCAGTGTTCAGTGATGGAGAAAAAAGTATTCCAAACATTCTCAATCGCAGTATCCCCGCTCTCTCTCTCTGTCTCTCTGTCTCTCTCTCTGTCTCTCTCTCTGTCTCTCTCTCTCGCTCTGTCTCTCTGTCTCTCTCTCTCTCTCTCTCTCTCTCTCTGTATATATATAATTATAATTAATCAGTCAATTAGTGTCTGGTTATGACCTACGAAACAAATGATGGCCCAACGATCACGGGTATGTTGTTTATCATCCAGTTATGAATACCACTACATGAGCTTTCGACTGTCTATATATCGCCTCAATACAAAGGAGTACAAAGGAGTACAAAGGAAATCAAGTAACAACAGGTCTAGTGACCCTTCTAGTTGCTTGTCCTCCAAAACACTGAGGATCAAGTGTCCAAACAGTGGTTTAGAGTGGGTAAGGGAACATTGGAAAGAGAACTACTGCCCTGCCACTAATGTCGTGGCAGGACTAGGAAGTTAGTAGGGGACATATGGGTTAGTAACTGAGGGGAGGATAAAATAAAGTTATTCATTTACAAACGCAGTCAGTCGCGGGTTTGATGCGAGATATTTGTCTAGGCGGAATTTAAATGAATCAACGGTGCTGCAGTCTATAACGTTTCGGGGAAGCCCATTCCACAAGTTGACAACTCGATTGAAGAAGAAATTCTTAGATTCGTGCGAGTTAAAAGATTTACCAATAATTTTGCAACCGTTTCCCCGCGTGTAATTAGATTGGTCGATAGTGAAGTACTTACTACAGTTCATATTGTCGATGCCTTTGATGATTTTGAACACTTGAATTAAGTCACCTCTTAATCTGCGCTGGGTTAAAGGAAATAGATTTAATTCTCTAAGACGCTCTTCGTATGGTTTGTTCTTTAGGCTAGGTATCATTTTGGTAACTCTACGTTGAACTCGTTCTAGCTTGTTTATATCTTTTTGGTAATAAGGGCACCAGGATTGAACGCAGTATTCCAGAAGAGGGCGGACTAAGGAATTGTAAAGGGTTAGGATAACTTCTTTGGATTTATGCTCAAATGACCTGCCTATAAAGCCAATTATTTTGTTTGCCTTCTTAACAACTTCTGAACATTGTTGACTCGGTTTTAGGTTACTCGATATTGTTACTCCCAGATCGGTTTCTCTGTTTACATTCTTAAGCTGAGTGCCATTCATCGAATAGTTTGCTTTCTCATTTAGGTATCCGACATGTAGTACTTTACATTTATCCGCATTGAAACTCATTTGCCAAATTTGGGCCCAACATGACAATTTATCTAGATTGTGTTGCATATCGTCAACTTGTTCTTTTGAGAGTACGCTATTTGCAATTTTTGTATCGTCAGCAAATTTTGAGATTGTACAGGTGAGACCCTCATCTATGTCGTTGATGTAAATTAGAAAGAGAATTGGTCCTAGTACCGATCCCTGGGGTACCCCGCTACTTGCATTGGTCCATTTAGATGCCTTACCGTTTATGACTACTCTTTGCTTTCTGTTGCTGAGCCAATTTTCTATCCATTTCAACACACCGTCTTGTATTCCATGCGCTTTTAGTTTTAGCAGTAAACGTTTGTGGGGAACTTTGTCAAAGGCCTTTTGAAAATCAAGGTATATAATATCTACAGCTTTACTCTCATCGTAGAGGTTGAGGATATCGTGGAAGAAGTCTAAGAGGTTTGTTAAACAGGAACGTTTTTTACGAAAGCCGTGTTGAGTATCTTTAAGTATGTTATTTTCCTCTAAGTGATTTACGAGTCTGTCTCGTATGCCCGTTTCTAGCATTTTACATACAACTGAGGTTAAGCTAATTGGACGATAGTTACTGGGTAGGGATTTGCTGCCTTTTTTGAATATCGGTGTTACGTTGGCTAGCTTCCACTGATCAGGCATAGTTCCAGACTGCAAGGATTTATTGAATAGTAATGTCAGTGGTTTGGAGAGCTCATCCTTAGCTTCCTTTAGAACTCTAGGCGAGATTGTATCAGGTCCTGGCGTTTTATTTACCTTGAGTTTATCTAAACAATTCAATACTTCTCTCTCTGTAACGGTGATATTGCTTAGAACATCTGAATTATCAATCTGAATCGGCGATGGTGTAGGGATATCACTGAGGTCTTCTGTTGTAAAAACTGATGCAAAGAAGGTATTGAGGGCATTACTCATTTGTACTTCGTCTTTGGTGTATTCTCCATTTTCATCGACTAACGGTCCAACAGTTGAAGTAACTACTTTTTTCTTTCTGATATTACTATAGAATTCTTTCGGGTTTGTTTTACTTTGATTCGCAATATGTAACTCTAAGATCTTTTTACTCTGCTTAATTAACTTTTTGGCTTTGCGTCGTAGAGAGAGAGAGAGAGAGAGAGAGAGAGAGAGAGAGAGAGAGAGAGAGAGAGAGAGAGAGAGAGAGCATAGTTTCTTCTCGGCACCTGGATAAGTAGTGGGTGTCCAAAGTTACAAGGCGCCTTAGGAATCATATATGTTTTGTAAATGTCATTTTATAGAAATAAAAACCAAAATGGTGATACTCTGAAAGTTCGTTATCTATGCATATCTTTACATTATACTCTCTTAAACAAGGTATCATACGTGAGTGAGACGGATTTGCTTATGAAATGTTAACCAACCTAAATTGTTGAACTATGTTAACGGCAGTAAAAATATGAAGTTTCCTGGCGAATGACCTTTAAAATATCTAACGAGAATTAGGAGTTTTATAATTATACCCGAGGAATGAACTTTAATCGCTCTCTCTCTCTCTCTCTCTCTCTCTCTCTCTCTCTCTCTCTCTCTCTCTCTCTCTCTCTCTCTCTCTCTCTCTCTCTCTCTCTCTCTCTCTCTCATTAATGAAGAAAGCAATAGCGAATATACCACTATATTCTAGTCATTGCCACCAAGAATAATAGGAAACGAGAACAAAATCTGATGTCCCGGATATCTATGAATATCAAAGAAAACATACAGAGATCATTCAATAACTACGCAGGTAACAGGTAACATACAGAGATCATTCAATAACTACTCAGATAACAGGTAACACACAGAGATCATTCAATAACTACTCAGATAACAGGTAACATACAGAGATCATTCAATAACTACTCAGGTAACAGGTAACATACAGAGATAATTCAATAACTACTCAGGTAACAGGTAACATACAGAGATCATTCAATAAGTACTCAGGTAACAGGTAACACACAGAGATCATTCAATAACTACTCAGGTAACAGGTATCACACAGAGATCATTCAATAACTACTCAGGTAACAGGTATCACACAGAGATCATTCAATAACTACTCAGGTAACACACAGAGATCATTCAATAACTACTCAGGTAACAGGTAACATACAGAGATCATTCAATAACTACTCAGGTAACAGGTAACACACAGAGATCATTCAATAACTACTCAGGTAACAGGTAACATACAGAGATCATTCAATAACTACTCAGGTAACAGGTAACATACAGAGATCATTCAATAACTACTCAGGTAACAGGTAACATACAGAGATCATTCAATAACTACTCAGGTAACAGGTAACATACAGAGATCATTCAATAACTACTCAGGTAACAGGTAACATACAGAGATCATTCAATAACTACTCAGGTAACAGGTAACATACAGAGATCATGCAATAACTACTCAGGTAACAGGTAACACACAGAGATCATTCAATAACTACTCAGGTAACAGGTAACATACAGAGCTCATTCAATAACTACTCAGGTAACAGGTAACATACAGAGATCATTCAATAACAACTCAGGTAACAGGTAACATACAGAGATCATTCAATAACTACTCAGGTAACAGGTAACACACAGAGATCATTCAATAACTACTCAGGTAACAGGTAACATACAGAGATCATTCAATAACTACTCAGGTAACAGGTAACATACAGAGATCATTCAATAACTGCTCAGGTAACAGGTAACATACAGAGATCATTCAATAACTACTCAGGTAACAGGTAACATACAGAGATCATTCAATAACTACTCAGGTAACAGGTAACATACAGAGATCATTCAATAACTACTCAGGTAACAGGTAACATACAGAGATCATTCAATAACTACTCAGGTAACAGGTAACATACAGAGATCATTCAATAACTACTCAGGTAACAGGTAACATACAGAGATCATTCAATAACTACTCAGGTAACACGTAACATACAGAGATCATTCAATAACTACTCAGGGAACAGGTAACATACAGAGATCATTCAATAACTACTCAGGTAACAGGTAACATACAGAGATCATTCAATAACTACTCAGGTTACAGGTAACACACATAGATCATTCAATAACTACTCAGGTAACAGGTAACATACAGAGATCATTCAATAACTACTCAGGTAACAGGTAACATACAGAGATCATTCAATAACTACTCAGGTAACAGGTAACATACAGAGATAATTCAATAACTACTCAGGTAACAGGTAACTTACAGAGATCATTCAATAACTACTCAGATAACAGGTAACATACAGAGATCATTCAATAACTACTCAGGTAACAGGTAACATACAGAGATCATTCAATGACTACTCAGGTAACAGGTAACATACAGAGATCATTCAATAACTACTCAGGGAACAGGTAAGATACAGAGATCATTCAATAACTACTCAGGTAACAGGTAACATACAGAGATCATTCAATACCTACTCAGGTAACAGGTAACATACAGAGATCATTCAATAACTACTCAGGTAACAGGTAACATACAGAGATCATTCAATAACTACTCAGGTAACAGGTAACATACAGAGATCATTCAATAACTACTCAGGTAACAGGTAACATACAGAGATCATTCAAAAACTACTCAGGTAACAGGTAACATACAGAGATCATTCAATAACTACTCAGGTAACAGGTAACACACAGAGATCATTCAATAACTACTCAGGTAACAGGTAACATACAGAGATCATTCAATAACTACTCAGGTAACAGGTAACACACAGAGATTATTCAATAACTACTCAGGTAACAGGTAACATACAGAGATCATTCAATAACTACTCAGGTAACAGGTAACATACAGAGATCATTCAATAACTACTCAGGTAACAGGTAACATACAGAGATCATTCAATAACTACTCAGGTAACAGGTAACATACAGAGATCATTCAATAACTACTCAGGTAACAGGTAACATACAGAGATCATTCAATAACTACTCAGGTAACAGGTAACATACAGAGATCATTCAATAACTACTCAGGTAACAGGTAACATACAGAGATCATTCAATAACTACTCAGGTAACAGGTAACATACAGAGATCATTCAATAACTACTCAGGTAACAGGTAACATACAGAGATCATTCAATAACTACTCAGGTAACAGGTAACATACAGAGATCATTCAATAACTACTCAGGTAACAGGTAACATACAGAGATCATTCAATAACTACTCAGGTAACAGGTAACATACAGAGATCATTCAATAACTACTCAGGTAACAGGTAACATACAGAGATCATTCAATAACTACTCAGGTAACAGGTAACATACAGAGATCATTCAATAACTACTCAGGTAACAGGTAACATACAGAGATCATTCAATAACTACTCAGGTAACAGGTAACATACAGAGATCATTCAATAACTACTCAGGTAACAGGTAACATACAGAGATCATTCAATAACTACTCAGGTAACAGGTAACATACAGAGATCATTCAATAACTACTCAGGTAACAGGTAACATACAGAGATCATTCAATAACTACTCAGGTAACAGGTAACATACAGAGATCATTCAATAACTACTCAGGTAACAGGTAACATACAGAGATCATTCAATAACTACTCAGGTAACAGGTAACATACAGAGATCATTCAATAACTACTCAGGTAACAGGTAACATACAGAGATCATTCAATAACTACTCAGGTAACAGGTAACATACAGAGATCATTCAATAACTACTCAGGTAACAGGTAACACACAGATATCATTCAATAACTACTCAGGTAACAGGTAACATACAGACATCATTCAATAACTACTCAGGTAACAGGTAACATACAGAGATCATTCAATAACTACTCAGGTAATAGGTAACATACAGAGATCATTCAATAACTACTCAGGTAACAGGTAACATACAGAGATCATTGAATAACTACTCAGGTAACAGGTAACATACAGAGATCATTCAATAACTACTCAGGTAACAGGTAACATACAGAGATCATTCAATAACTACTCAGGTAATAGGTAACATACAGAGATCATTCAATAACTACTCAGGTAACAGGTAACATACAGAGATCATTCAATAACTACTCAGGTAACAGGTAACATACAGAGATCATTCAATAACTACTCAGGTAACAGGTAACATACAGAGATCATTCAATAACTACTCAGGTAACAGGTAACATACAGAGATAATTCAATAACTACTCAGGTAACAGGTAACATACAGAGATCATTCAATAACTACTCAGGTAACAGGTAACACACAGAGATCATTCAATAACTACTCAGGTAATAGGCATCTTTATCGAATCAGTACACACACACACACACACACACACACACACACACACACACACACACACATACACACCTTCCAACCTAATACACTGCAACAAATCATTAAGGGGAGGTTTTTAGTTTGGTCTCTAGATATCCATCAAGCTCCCTCTTGAGCACATTTCAAGATAAATTTGTACATTTTTCGGTAGAAAAATGTCCCGGCTGAAAGCCGGTTCCTCTTAAATTACAGGCTCGCTATCGCTCGCCAGGATAAAATCGACACCTAAATGGCACGAAAGGTCTTAAAATTGACAGGAATGGGTCAAAAGTTCTTAAACTCGTCAAAATAATAGGGCAAACGTCTTAAAATTAGAAAAGCAATGGGGCTAAACATGAGGGAGAAAGGAGTCAAGAAAAATATCCTTTAGTGGAAGTCTCCCCTTAATCCCACAGATGCATTACAACCTCCACCCCCCTCCCCACACAACCTCCACCCCCCTCCCCACACAACCTCCACCCCCCTCCCCACACAACCTCCACCCCCCTCCCCACACAACCTCCACCCCCCTCCCCACACAACCTCCACCCCCCTCCCCACACAACCTCCACCCCCCTCCCCACACAACCTCCACCCCCCTCCCCACACAACCTCCACCCCCCTCCCCACACAACCTCCACCCCCCTCCCCACACAACCTCCACCCCCCTCCCCACACAACCTCCACCCCCCTCCCCACACAACCTCCACCCCCCTCCCCACACAACCTCCACCTCCCTCCCCACACAACCTCCACCTCCCTCCCCACACAACCTCCACCTCCCTCCCCACACAACCTCCACCCCCCTCCCCACACAACCTCCACCTCCCTCCCCACACAACCTCCACCCCCCTCCCCACACAACCTCCACCTCCCTCCCCACACAACCTCCACCTCCCTCCCCACACAACCTCCACCTCCCTCCCCACACAACCTCCACCTCCCTCCCCACACAACCTCCACCTCCCTCCCCACACAACCTCCACCTCCCTCCCCACACAACCTCCACCTCCCTCCCCACACAACCTCCACCTCCCTCCCCACACAACCTCCACCTCCCTCCCCACACAACCTCCACCTCCCTCCCCACACAACCTCCACCTCCCTCCCCACACAACCTCCACCTCCCTCCCCACACAACCTCCACCTCCCTCCCCACACAACCTCCACCTCCCTCCCCACACAACCTCCACCTCCCTCCCCACACAACCTCCACCTCCCTCCCCACACAACCTCCACCCCCCTCCCCACACAACCTCCACCTCCCTCCCCACACATACGCAGCATCTCCAATCCTCCCCACCCACCAACACACAATCCTGTGTATGTGTGTTTGATTTGCATTTATGTATGTGTATGGTGTTACTCAGTTACTTGTTCGTCAAGGGGAATCCACGCAATGCGAGCTAAGCTCATTATTATCGCGCCTCCTTAACTGGGAATGTATTGCGTGAAATGCATGTTAAGTGTTTTATGTACTGTTGGAATGGCTGTGGATGTGTGTGTAGTCTGTATTTAGCCAATTGGCGACATCGGAAACGAAGGCTTAGGGTGGATCTGTATGGTACCATTCTCACTATAGACGGTACCGTCTCGCCCGAAGGCTTAGGTAGCCATCAGCTTAGGTGAACCATATGATACCCATCTCGCCTTGTACCATTTTTGCCAACCCCAGATGGGACGTCACAACGTCGTCCACTTATTCCAGGTACCTATTTACAGCTAGGTGAACTGAGGCTAACACATGAAAGGAGACAAGCCCAATTTGTCTCCGCCCGGCCGGGGATTGAACCCCCGACCCCTTGTGTGTGAGACGAGAGCTCTACCTACTAGGCTACGGGCTGTGTGTATGTGTGTGTGTATGGCTGTGTATATACTGTATGTGTGTGTGTGTGGGGTTTGGGGGAGATAGGGAGTGTAGTCTGCGTGAGATCAAGACATCTTCAGGGCGTTATAAATCACTGCCGGACTTTACACAACGGACCTACCCGCTCATTACCAAGTCACCCAGGTATTTATCAAGTCTAGGGATCCCAGCCCGAACACACACACACACACACACACACACACACGTTAAGGGGAGATGGGTAGTTTTTTTCTGGACATCCTTCTCCCTCACGCTAAGCCCCATTAGTTTTCAGATTTTAAGTCGTTCGGCCCATTAGTTTGGCTATTTTAAGACCTTTCGCCCTCTTTTCTTTGTCAATATTATAAGTCTTCGTGTCACTTAGGTGGCGGTTTTTTCCTGGCGAGCGATAGCGAGCCAGTAATTTAAGAGGAGTCGGCCTACGGCCCAGACATTTTTCTATCGAAAAATGTACACATTTATCTTGAAGGAGGGTCTCGGGCGAGTGTTGTTTTAAGCTTGATGGAGGTCTAGGAAGGAAACTAACAAAAACAAAATTAATAATACATAAATAAATAAATAAATAAAATAATAATAATAATAATAATAATTATAACAATAATAATAATAATAATAATAATAACAATAATAATAATAATAATACATAAATAAGCAAATAAATACGCCCATTCCCCCGTTAATGAAGATGTTGGCTGTTGGACGCAGCTTAGTAATATATAATGATTTGTGTAGGCCATTATTAGGTGGGTTATTAGCTTATTATCCCCTGCCCCGGTCAATATGTATTTTAGCTCACGTATGTGTTTTTCTTAACCCCTTCTGTACCGGCGACGTCTATTTCATTTGATTGTAGTTATATTTAGACGATGTTGTGCAGTGTAAGAATGATCTGTGGTAGTTAAAAGGGCTAAGTGATGGTTTGAACCCTGTTAATTTATGTAGCCCGTTATTAAACTGAATAAAATCGCCTAACAGTAGCCAGCATCAGTTCCTTCATTGATTAGTGTGTTTTAAGGTGTTTTTCCTTCTGCAAATGCATTTATACCCATTATATAGCAATATTAATATATGTCCCCCCAAAACAATGTTTATCCATGGGGGCTGCCGCCCCCAGACCCCCGCTGGTCTTATAATTTATGTAAAGGATGACGAAGTACTGAAAATACATTGGAAAACAGAAACAAATATTACTTCTCCACTCAGCCAAAATGGCAGCTATTTTCCCTTCCACCCTTATTATAACCCACAAAGTCTAATACAAAAATAAATAATAATAATTTGCAGCAGTAAAGACATATATTGCGGTGACTAATACTGCAAGACAATGCTATAGAAAACACATAAAATATTATATCTCATACGTGACCTAAAATACATATTGTTCAGAACAACGTATGTACAGGTACATATATTTATTTGCAAGACGTTTTACTTCCCTTCATATTCCATCTTTTATGAATCTTACCCGGCGCTTCTCGCTAACTAATTTATATGCATTGAATAAACTTATACCCCATGCATATACTTAAAACTCTGGCGCTTTAGCTATGTGATATTAACTTTTGAAAAGTATTTCTTATCTATGATTTATGCAATATGATATATGATGCAGACCGTCGGGCAGCAGTTACAAAGGTTATATTAACCCCTTCTGTACCGGCGACGTCTTTTCAATTTTATTCTAGCTATATTTAGACGATTTAGTGCAGTTGAAGAAGGATCTGTGGTAATCCTCTCTCAGTGTATACCACCTCCTCTACGTAGACCACATAGCACCTGTCTTGCAACACAGTGTATACCACCTCCTCTACGTAGACCACATCGCACCTGTCTTGCAACACAGTGTATACCACCTCCTCTACGTAGACCACATAGCACCTGTCTTGCAACACAGTGTATACCACCTCCTCTACGTAGACCACATAGCACCTGTCTTGCAACACAGTGTATACCACCTCCTATACGTAGACCACGTAGCACCTGTCTTGCAACACAGTACAACTCCTACTCTGTGCAACTCTCCAACCCAATAGTGAAACGTTATTCTCAATCTTTTTTTCTATTCAACAGCTGAGCTCTGGAACTCTCTCCTAGAATCAGTCTTTTCCTCACCCAATGACTTAAATTGCTTCAAATTCCGTGTGTCCAGGCATTTTGGATTGACCGTACATTAATCTTGGCCCTGACACTCTTTCAACTCTGGAGGAGGCACATGTCACAGGCAGTTATGTCTTTTGTCTCCCTCACTCACATATACAAAAACACATACATTCATACATAAATCAGACATAAATAGATACATAAATCAGACATAAATAGATACATAAATCAGACATAAATAGATACATAAATCAGACATAAATAGATACATAAATCAGACAAATAGATACATAAATCAGACAAATAGATACATAAATCAGACATAAATCAGACATAAATATAGACATACCGGTAAATCAGACATAAATAGATACATAAATCAGACATAAATAGATACATAAATCAGACATAAATATAGACATACCGGTAAATCAGACATAAATAGATACATAAATCAGACATAAATAGATACATAAATCAGACAAATAGATACATAAATCAGACATAAATAGATACATATATCAGACATAAATCAGACAAATATAGACATACCGGTAAATCAGACATAAATAGATACATAAATCAGACATAAATAGATACATAAATCAGACATAAATAGATACATAAATCAGACAAATAGATACATAAATCAGACATAAATAGATACATAAATCAGACATAAATAGATACATATATCAGACATAAATCAGACAAATATAGACATACCGGTAAATCAGACATAAATAGATACATAAATCAGACATAAATAGATACATACTCAGGCACCTGTCATCTTAAGTCAGGAAGAGACGTCAACCTTGGTAGATACATACGATAATTTTATCAAGTCAGTATTCAATGCACAAAATAAATATATCCCCAAAAGAAAATTTAGATCAAGACAGAACCAACCCAAATGGATGAATAATAGACTATTAGATCTTCTAGGACAAAAGAGAGGAATATATAGAAAAATTAGAAAAGGCGAAATTCACCTACTTGCTTACTATCAGAATCTATCAAGACAGGTAAAAAAGGATATTAGGAAAGAAAAAAGAAATTATGAAATTAAGGTTGCCAATGACTCAAAAAATAATCCTAAAGCTTTTTACCAACTATATAAATCCAAGGTTAGAGATGTAATTGGTCCCCTTAAAACTTCGATAGGAGAAATGACAGAAAATGATTTAGAAATGTGCAGTACATTAAATAGTCAATTTCTTTCTGTTTTCACTAATGAAAATTTGGCACAGTTTCCAGAAGTCCGTAAGGTATATAGCGATAGTATAGAAAATAGGTTAAGTACGGTTACTATAAGTAGAAATGATGTGCTTAAGGAAATTGACAGACTGAAACCTCATAAATCGCCTGGTCCTGATGAGGTATATGCTAGAGTATTAAAAGAATGTAGGGATGAGTTAAGTTACCCATTAACATTTTTATTTAACAAGTCATTGGAGACAGGTATAGTTCCAGAAGCTTGGAAGCTTGCAAACGTAGTTCCGATCTTCAAAAAAGGTGACAAATCAATAGCATCCAATTACCGTCCCATTAGTCTTACATCAATCATAGGAAAGCTACTAGAGTCAATTATTGCTAGTAAAATTAGAAACCACTTAGATACATTTAATTTAATAAATTCTTCTCAGCATGGATTCACTCAGGGACGTTCTTGCCTTACTAATTTGCTTAGTTTTTTCTCAGAGGTATATGAAGCAGTAGATAATGACAAGTCATATGATATAATATATTTAGATTTCAGTAAAGCTTTTGACAGAGTCCCCCATGAGAGATTGATGAGAAAGGTTGAGGCGCATGGAATAGGTGGGGCGTTGTTGGGATGGATTAGGTCATGGCTAATTGGTAGGAAGCAGAGAGTCAGCATAAATGGTACGAAGTCAGAATGGGGAGCAGTCAAAAGTGGTGTCCCCCAGGGATCTGTATTAGGTCCTCTGTTGTTTGTTATATACATAAATGACCTTGATTTAGGTATAACTAGTAGGATAAGTAAATTTGCAGACGATACCAAAATGGGGAGAACAATTGATTCAGATAGAGATATAGAGTGCCTCCAAAGGGATCTAGATACCTTACACGAATGGTCAGTAAATTGGCAGATGAAGTTTAACATTGACAAATGCAAGGTATTAAAGATAGGGAAGATGCATACAAATGTTAAATATAAACTAGCTAATGTGGAATTAGAAAACTCGAATTGTGAGAAAGATCTAGGTGTGTTTGTTAGCAATGATTTGAAGCCTAGACAACAGTGTATAAGCGTTCGAAACAAGGCAAACAAGATTCTAGGGTTCATCTCAAGGAGTGTGAGTAACAGAACTGCTGATGTTATCTTAAAACTTTACTTGTCATTAGTGAGACCCCATATGGATTATGCTGTTCAATTTTGGTGTCCTTATTACAGAATGGACATAGATTCATTGGAGAGAGTACAACGTAGAATGACAAAAATGATCCATAATATTAGAAATCTTCCGTATAAAGAAAGGTTGAAGAAATTAGGCTTACATTCGTTAGAGAGACGCAGAGTTAGAGGGGATATGATAGAGGTGTTCAAGTGGGTTAGTGGGATTAACAAAGGGGACATGACAAATGTACTAAAGCTCAGTGATAGCGAAAGAACTCGTACTAATGGTTTCAAATTAGATAAATTTCGTTTCAGAAAAGATATAGGCAAATATTGGTTTGGTAACAGAGTTGTAGATTGGTGGAATGGACTACCAAGTGCTATAGTGGGATTAAAAACGATAGGGAGCTTTAAGATAAAATTGGATAAGCATATGGACGAGAAGGGTTGGGTGTGAAGGGGGATCAGCAGGGTTGGGCCAATCAGCGCTCTGCAGACCCCCGTAATCCTGCGTTAATCTCTAACCGTTTTGGTAAGATGATCCTCAGGGTATTAGAGTGTTGAGCCTATAATTGGGCCTTGTAATTGGGGTTGTGTGGGACAGGGATCTGCCTTGCTTAGGCCAATCGGCTTTCTGCAGACTCCCATTTTCTTATGTTCTTATGTTCTTATAAATCAGACATAAATATAGACATAAATCAGACATAAATAGACATAAATCAGACATAAATAGAGACATAAATCAGACATAAATATAGTCATAAATCAGACAAATATAGTCATAAATCAGACATAAATCAGACATAAATATAGTCATAAATCAGACAAATATAGTCATAAATCAGACATAAATATAGACATAAATCAGACATAAATATAGACATAAATCAGACATAAATATAGTCATAAATCAGACAAATATAGTCATAAATCAGACATAAATCAGACATAAATATAGACATAAATATAGACATAAATCAGACATAAATATAGACATAAATCAGACATAATTCATACACAAATATAAGATATAAATCAGAAATAAATACCGACATATATCAGACATAAATACACCCCCAGAAGCAATAATATAACCTGAGCTCCTTACTGCACTACACAGACTCCCACCAATGATGATGACGTACATACACACAGAGGTATTATATACTAGTTATATTTCTCTCTCATACACAAACACACACACATACTCATACCCACAGCCACACACACACACACACACAAACAATGACGTACAGACACACAGAGGTATTATACTCTCTCTCTCTCTCTCTCTCTCATACACACACAGACACACATATATACACAATGATGACAACGTACAGACACACAGAGGTATTATCTCTCTCTCTCTCTCTCATACACACACAGACACACATACAGTATATACACAATGATGAAAACGTACAGACACACAGAGGTATTATCTCTCTCTCTCTCTCTCTCTCTCTCTCTCTCTCTCTCTCTGTCACACACACACACACACACACACACACACACACACACAAATGCACACCAATATACACGCCTTGCCTTAGTCATAGTAATATTAAAATAAATAGATTGGCCAAGACCAATTAGTGCGGTCTTGGCCAATCTATTCATGGGATCCCCAATATTAAAATAGTAATATTAAAATTCAACTCCTGCAGGTAGGTTTGGAATACCTGTGATGTGGTTGTTGTGGGTATGGTTATGTGGATATAAGTCAATCTTGGCATTTTAGGGTGAGAGTGAGAGTGAGATAAATTAAAGACAAACTGTGAACAAGATAAACTTTGAGTGAAGCTAAAAACAAAAATGGACCTGAGCCACTCAATGGTCTTAACTTCTGAGGAGGTGGTGGAGTAAAGACGAGCAAGAACAACAGCAAATATATATATATATATATATATATATATATATATATATATATATATATATATATATATATATATATATATATATATATATATATAGAGAGAGAGAGAGCGAAATAAAATAAAAACATAACTGAATAAATACAGAATAAATGATCAAATATCAATAATATCAAATATATAATATACTGTATATCTTTTTGTTTTGTTTTTAATTTCAGTAACGCCTTCCCTTGTTTTGTTTCTGTATCTCTCTGATTAACACCTTCTAAATACGATAATAGCTAGGTATAGTTTGTGACGCATGCCGAGTATGAGCATGCTGTACAGAACGCTCAGTCAGACCCCACTCTCGCTAGGATCGTCAGGGCAGGAACTTTGGCTGTAGTCCGTGTAGAGTTTCCTAACTCAGTTTATGTGAGCCGTTGTACTATAAGTATTATAATTATGTATTTTGTTTTCTTCTAAGTCAACGAGTTCTATTTTATATCATTAGATATAAGTATTGTGTGTGGGACTTATATATAATGAGGAGAAGAGAGAGAGTTATGTAACGACGGCCAGTGAGCGCGCCACGAGGTAGGTAGGCCTCCCTCCCTCCTCCCTCCTCCCTCCTCAAGCGCGTGGGAAATCCTTTGTCGATCCCAGATTGAGAGAGAATATGACGTAATGATTGTCAGTGGGCGGTCCTTAGTAGTTTGCGATATGCCGCTAGAGGGCCGAGTATAAAAAGGAGAGGTCCTCGCCACAATTCTTTAGAACTCATCAGGCAGAGCGACTTCTCATATCCCTTGCAACTATCCATATTCTTCCGACTGATGTGAACTTTCTCTACTCTCTGAATAGCCTATCTTCTTCTCTTCTCGTCCCTTTTTAACCCATGATCCCTTTGGTGCAGATTTAGTCAGCCAAAGTATTATCGCTTGAGTTCTCACGAGATATATGCCTGTTAGATAGCCTATTTTGGAAGGGATAACTAGAATAGGATTGATTGATGTTTGTTGCACTCGTATATGCATTTCCCTGTGTACGATTATCCATGTTCCTGTTTTCTGCTGGTTTAGGTAATGCTAGACTGGGATAAGGTTTCGGGAGTTGTGATTTCCTATGAGTACTAGGTTTTGGTTGAACCGGTACAATTGCAACGGAGACGTGGGAAGCCTAGGTGGTCTTTCTGACTGTGTACCTTGAGAGTTTAGCACTGTGTTGCGAGTGAGGGCTTTTGCCTCTGCCACCCAACACTGTGCTATCTCGTTTGCTTGACTTTGAGAGGATCGCCAGGAGAGAACCAGATACTAGTGATCTGGATCTCTCAAGAGAGCATCCCGTCAATTAACGTAATTTGGCCGCACAGTCTTAAGGACCTCGCTAGGCTACGAGCCGCTTGCTCAGCCATTGTTTCCTAACCTTAGATATCCCAGCTAGACTTTGCTCGACCAGCAGATACAGCATAGTATTGAAGCTTCTCCTTATGCATGTTATTGTTTATGCACTATTGATTTCATGTGTGGCACGCTTAGCTACTTTAGAGATTAGTGGCCCACGAGCACAATCCTAGTAGGTTATTGTCAGTGCATTGTCGGAGTACTTCTTCTTAATGTTTGCCATTTACTATTGTCTATTCTTATAATTCTTCTTATGTCAACTTAAAGCCTTTAATTGCCAGTGTGTTACTTATTGAATTGCTGTTCAAAATCCGATACTTACTTCTTACGAGTATTCGAGAAGCATCTAACTTTATCAGAAGATTCCTTGCTTGATGCTCGAGGACTATTGTTTAACGTAACGTAATAGTGCCGATCCGAAGTAGAGGGTGGAGGACTTCTTAAGTTCTTAGTCAAGGGTGGATTACTTCGGCTTCGGCCAACACTATTCTTTAGTGTTGTAGTACTTTCTTCTTTGTTTGATTGTTGACCAGACTAGATAACTCCCGTCTTGTTATTAGTATGTTGTGTGAAACGCTAGTACCGAGTTCTTGTATACCCCGTTATAGCAGATAGAACTCTGGAGGGTAGTGGCGTTTTTTGTTCGGCTGGCAGTACTCTGGGGTTGGGATCGTGTGTTTCCGTTGTGGCAGCGAGCCATACTCGAGTCCTGTGTAAGAGCCCTAGTGTACCCGAGTGCCCGGTCGTAACAAATGGCGACCTTGCTTAGGATTTTGTGAACAGTATAATTTTTTGCAGAGTTGTACAACATTTGTTTGTTCGTACTTTAGCGTACATATTGAAGAATATTTTTTTTTTGTAAGGCAATTAGGAGAGCATTTAAGAGACTCCAGTTAATTTAGTAATTAGTGCTTACATAAGGGAGTTTAACACTTTTGTCTCGAGAATTTTTTGTGAACTTCAGTATGTCGTGCCCTAGTACTGACGAGGAGCGAGAGATGCCATTTGAGGAGGTGCCGTTAGTAACTAGTGAGGAGGATGCTAGAGTTTTTGTGAGTAAGCGGTACCACGTGACGGAGGAGAGGCTGACTGGGGTGAATGTTTATGGCTTGCACCTGATAGCCAAGGTTTTGGGTCTATCCAATGTAGGAGGGATGTCCAAGGGGGAGCTGATTTCCTGGGTGTTGCGTGGGCGACATGGGGTTTCGGAGGAGAGGGCGTTTGGGGGGGTTCCTCCCCAGATCCCCTCTCACTCGACTCCCACAGTGCCGTCCACTCAGTTGCCGGAGGTTAGCACTCTCCCACAGAGGGATGAGAATTGGAAGATTGGAGTGCCCTCGGGCGGTGCGTATGGTGGTTCCCCAGTTCTTGCCCCCCCTCCTTCAGTAGTGGCAGCTCCCTCTTCCTGCCTGTCTCCAGATATGATATTTAAACTTGAGCTTGCTAAAATTGAGGCTAGGAGGCAGGAGAATGAGACTAGGAGGCAGGAGAATGAGACTAGGAGGCAGGAGAATGAGACTAGGAGGCACGAGGCTGAGCTTAGGTACGACTCAGAGAAGTATTGTGCTCAAATAGATTTAGATAAGACTCGTGCAGAGTCGACAGGGATTCGGATGGGCCGTGAGGGCCAAGTAAGAGAGCAGTCCTTGTCCCACTTAGTCAAATTGGTGCCGGCATTTAGTGAAACTGAAGTCACAGAATTTTTTAATCGTTTTGAGAAGAAGTGTAGGGAGCATAATTGGCCTGAAGAGAAGTGGGCAGCTCTGGTCTCCTCAAGACTTACGGGTAAGGGTCTGAAGGCTTATGATGCACTGCCTTTAGAGTCTTGCATTGACTACCCAGAATTGAACAGAGCTGTCCTACGGGCATACGAGTTGCAACCAGAAACATATCGATTGAAGTTTCGGGGTGTTACAAAGACTAGGGAGGCGACCTTTCTTGAACATGCCCGGGACTTAAAAGATGCACTTACAAACTGGACACGTTCTGAGAAAGCTGAGACGGCCGAACAGTTGACTGAGCTGTTTCTGCTCGAGCAGTTTTATAAGTGTACAGGTGCAGAAATGACTTTAACTATTAAAGAAAAGAATCCAAAAACTCTACAGGAGGCAGCTGAGATGGCTGACCTCCGGCTATCATTAATTCGTGGGTGCGGGTCTGCCCAGCGTAGTGAGGCAGGTAACAAGGGGCGTGACGCCCCACCCCCCCGAGTTAGTAATATATCTTATGCAAACAAGTACAAGAGTTACGATACCAAGACTGACCACAAGACTAGCACCGTCCCATTTAAGAAGGGGCCGGGCCCTTCCCAGTACCAAGGGAAGCCCAAAGGGGAGTTAGAGTGTTATCAATGTCATAAAAAGGGGCACTTTGCAAGAGTCTGTCCTAGCAAACCACCTACAGCAGCTGTGTCTTTGGCCTGCAACATTGGTGTGTCTCTGAAGTCTTCTGAGTTTGCCCGGGGCAGTTCGTCAGAGGCTGAGGCACAGCCAGTGCAGAAGCACCTGGGAGGCTCGAACCCTGCTCAGGATGTTTTTTGCGACCATAGAGGACGGGGTTGCGTGATGTGGGCGGGGCGCAAGCATGGAGTAGAGGTCTTGCGTGATACAGGTGCTTCCCAGACTTTGATGAAAAACTTGACTGGCTACCCTATAAATGCGGCTCGGGTGGTAGTGGTGCAGGGTATTAATGCAACTCGGTCATACCCGCTGGTGCGGTTGGAGTTGGAGGTGGATGGTGTGGCACGTGAATTGGATGTTGGGATTGTGGAGAAACTGCCAGTGGAGGGCGTCGACCTTCTTCTCGGCAACGACTTTGCAATGCCCGCTTCTGAGGTTCTACCCTTAGTCGTTGCCGAGAGGTCGGCCGACGTGAGTAGGGAAGAGCGAGAGTGGGTCGAGCGGTGCCAGGCACAACCCATGGCGTGTGCTGTCACCCGAGCTCGGGCAGCTAAAGTGTCACAGCCTAGTCCTCCGTCTTCAGACCAGCAGAGGAACGATCAACAGGAGGAGGCTAAAGCTGGAGTTGGTTTTAAGAGTTTTGACTCGGCGGCTCTCCTGGGTGATTCAGTATTAGCACCATTACTTAGTTCTGGAGTAGCCCCTGGGCCTGTCATCGAGAGTGACGAGGCTGGGCATGACGAGTCTCCACGACAGCAACGTTATGAACATCGAGAGAGACAGAGGGAGCAGCCCAGTATCGGGGAGGGTCATGCATTGCTCCGGGAGCAGTTAGATCGCTTGGCACCCTCAGATATACGTCGGTTGCAGCTGGAGGACCCTGAGCTCCAAACGTGTGCTAATGGAGCTGTGGAGCTCGACGAGGACGGTGATGCACAGCCGGGAGATTTTTTTTATTTAGATGGCATCCTCTATCGGCGTTTTCAAGACCCTAACCGTAGCTGGAAAAAGGGGTCCGGAGTAGTGGACCAGTTGGTGGTGCCGCGGGAGTGCAGGGATAGCCTACTGAGTTTGGCGCATGACACACCGCTGGCAGGACATTTGGGGGTAAGAAAAACGGTGGCGGCTTTGGGGAAGTTGTTTTGGTGGCCGGGGATGAAGTCTCATGTGCAGTCATGGATAAACTCATGTGATATTTGTCAACGGGTCGGGAAACCAAACCAAGTTATTCCTAAAGCTCCGTTGCACCCTATTCCTGTAATTGGGCCACCTTTTAGTAAGATTGTTGTTGACATGGTTGGTCCACTCCCTCCCACAAAGGCTGGTAATAAATTTTTGTTAACCATCATGGATGTTGCCACTAGATACCCCGATGCATACCCCATGAAAAACGGCATGGCTAAGACGGTAGTCAGTAACTTGTTGTGGTACTTTTCAAGGTACGGGTACCCGGAGGAGATTCAGTCTGACCAGGGGTCCAATTTCACCTCCAATCTCTTTAAGCAAACAATGCAACAGCATGGGATACGGGCGGTGGTATCGTCAGCGTATCACCCTGAGAGCCAAGGGGTGCTTGAGCGGTGGCATGCCACCCTTAAAAGCATGCTCAGGTGTTATTGTGCTGACAACGGAAGAGATTGGGATCTTGGATTGCCGTATGTACTGTTTGCTGCTCGGGAAGTGCCTGGTGAGAGCCTGGGATTTAGTCCAAACGAGCTGATTTTTGGACACCGCGTCAGGGGCCCCCTTAATATGCTGCGGGAAATTTGGGAAGGAACTGTGCAGCCTTGTTCCTTGTTAAAGTATGTGTTTGAAAGCCGTGAGCGCATGCTTAAGAGTCTGGAGATGGCAGGTCGGAATTTAACAGGATCACAAGCTTTAATGAAGGACAGGTATGATCGCAAAGTGAAGCTCCGGAAGTTCATTGTAGGACAAGAGGTATTAATTTTGTTGCCTTTGGTTGGTAACCCCTTGTCTGCGAAGTATACTGGACCCTATAAAATTGTGGAGAAAATTTCGGACCTAGATTACCTTGTTGCCACTCCAGACCGGAGGAAAAAGAACCAGTTATGTCACGTGAACCTGATAAAAGAGTATGTGAGGCGCCCCTCTGAGCCTCTCACTGTCCCTGTGTTGGCTTGTTGCGGCCGTGGTGGAGAAGGAGAGGGGGACAGTCAAGCTTCAGAGGAGGATAGCTGGGATCACCATGTTTCAGCGGATCAGTGGGCGGGGAACTCGAGCCTAAGGGCTGACGAGGCTATAGCTCATTTGCCTGAGCCGCAGTTTGAAGCTATCCGTCAGTTGCTCGGTTCATACCCCACTGTATTTGCTGAACACCCAGGCCTCACTACTCAGGCTATGCATGATGTTGACGTGGGGGACCATCTACCCTTTAAGTCAATCCCGTACCGTGTGCCCCCCATAAAACTACCCGCTCTGAGGGATGAGTTGGAGTATATGCTCGGTAGAGGGTTGATAGAGAAAGGCACCGTTAAATGGACTTCCCCCGTAACACTGCAGCCTAAGCCAGATGGCAAGGTACGCTTCTGTATTGATTTCCGTAGGCTAAACGGTTTGACTCCAACTAACCCATATCCTCTTCCTCGGGTTGATGATAGTGTTGATAAAATTGGTAATGCTCGGTTTTTGTCTAAAGTAGATTTAGTAAAAGGTTACTGGCAAGTACCTTTGTCCGAGCGTGCTAAAGAGGTATGTGGTTTTGTGGTGGACGGGAGTACTTACCGGTGTAATGTTATGCCCTACGGACTTAAGAATGCACCAGCAACGTTTCAGAACCTGATGAATGAAATTGTCAAGGACATTCCAAATTGCACCGTATACTTGGACGATGTAATCATTTATGATGACGACTTTGAGAGCCATTGTGAGCACCTGGAGACCTTGTTCCGGAAACTTAGTGAAGCAGGTCTGGTAGTAAATTTGGCAAAGTGTGACTTCGTAAAAGCCACTGTGCAGTACCTTGGGTTTGTAGTGGGAAGGGGACAGGTGTGCCCTCCTCAGAACAAGGTACAGGCTATCAATAAATTTCCGCACCCAACCACCAAGAAGCAGATTATGAGATTCTTGGGTATGATAGGCTACTACAGACGCTTTATAAAAGGTTACTCCACGGTGTTGGCACCTCTCACAGATTTGTTATCTAAAGACAAAAAGTTTTTGTGGGCGCCTGAGTGTGAAAAGGCTTTTAATTTGGTGAAGCATTTGCTGTGTACTCACCCGATACTCAGGGCCCCAGACTTTAACAGGCCTTTTCAGCTGGCAACAGATGCTAGTGGTGTAGGGGCTGGTGCCGTCTTGCTACAGACAGACAATGAAGGTGTGGAACACCCAGTAAGTTTCTTTTCTAAGAAGTTCAATGCTGCACAAAAGAACTATTCTACAATAGAAAAGGAATTACTGGCGATTGTGCTGTCGCTCAGGCACTTCGAGGTGTATGTTCCAGCCTATGGCCCAGTCGTGGTTATCTACACTGATCATCACCCTTTGAGATTCCTAAATCAATTTCACAATCGCAATATGAGACTGACCAGGTGGTCTTTGATGTTGCAGGAGTATAACCTGGACATCCGTCATATTGCGGGATGTGACAATGTGATCGCGGATTGTTTATCGAGGGTAGATGATCAGTCGTAGGCTATCACAGGTGTATGATCCCGGAGAGATTGACACACGGGTAGCCTCCTGCTTTAGTTTGAGTAGTATTTTGCGCTTGGTGCTTGTGGCTCGCGGTTGTAGCCCAGCGTATTGGGTCGTAAAGCAGGAGTTGAGCGTTTGGTATAGAAGAAAAAATAGGCTGCCCTTATAGTGCAGCCGGAAAAAACATATTAAAATATAAAAATCATAAAAAAACTCTTTCTTTTAATATAGATAATTGTATAAGTTTGTCATAGCCTATAGAGTTTGAGTAGTCCACGAACTATCAAACGGCTGAGCTGCTGTAAGCTCGCTCTGGGAGCATGATATTATGTCTTTTGCTATTGTTGAGAGGAGTTATGAAATGTGATTTTTTTTTTTAAGATGTGTTTTAGTGATAGACTCAGCGTTGTTTTAGTGCCATGCGGTCGCTGGGGGTGAGGGGTTTGATGAGGTTCTGCGTGTCAGATTTTAGCTCAGGGTTGAGCAAGTAAAATCTTGGGGGAGGTGTGACGCATGCCGAGTATGAGCATGCTGTACAGAACGCTCAGTCAGACCCCACTCTCGCTAGGATCGTCAGGGCAGGAACTTTGGCTGTAGTCCGTGTAGAGTTTCCTAACTCAGTTTATGTGAGCCGTTGTACTATAAGTATTATAATTATGTATTTTGTTTTCTTCTAAGTCAACGAGTTCTATTTTATATCATTAGATATAAGTATTGTGTGTGGGACTTATATATAATGAGGAGAAGAGAGAGAGTTATGTAACGACGGCCAGTGAGCGCGCCACGAGGTAGGTAGGCCTCCCTCCCTCCTCCCTCCTCCCTACTCCCTCCTCAAGCGCGTGGGAAATCCTTTGTCGATCCCAGATTGAGAGAGAATATGACGTAATGATTGTCAGTGGGCGGTCCTTAGTAGTTTGCGATATGCCGCTAGAGGGCCGAGTATAAAAAGGAGAGGTCCTCGCCACAATTCTTTAGAACTCATCAGGCAGAGCGACTTCTCATATCCCTTGCAACTATCCATATTCTTCCGACTGATGTGAACTTTCTCTACTCTCTGAACAGCCTATCTTCTTCTCTTCTCGTCCCTTTTTAACCCATGATCCCTTTGGTGCAGATTTAGTCAGCCAAAGTATTATCGCTTGAGTTCTCACGAGATATATGCCTGTTAGATAGCCTATTTTGGAAGGGATAACTAGAATAGGATTGATTGATGTTTGTTGCACTCGTATATGCATTTCCCTGTGTACGATTATCCATGTTCCTGTTTTCTGCTGGTTTAGGTAATGCTAGACTGGGATAAGGTTTCGGGAGTTGTGATTTCCTATGAGTACTAGGTTTTGGTTGAACCGGTACAATTGCAACGGAGACGTGGGAAGCCTAGGTGGTCTTTCTGACTGTGTACCTTGAGAGTTTAGCACTGTGTTGCGAGTGAGGGCTTTTGCCTCTGCCACCCAACACTGTGCTATCTCGTTTGCTTGACTTTGAGAGGATCGCCAGGAGAGAACCAGATACTAGTGATCTGGATCTCTCAAGAGAGCATCCCGTCAATTAACGTAATTTGGCCGCACAGTCTTAAGGACCTCGCTAGGCTACGAGCCGCTTGCTCAGCCATTGTTTCCTAACCTTAGATATCCCAGCTAGACTTTGCTCGACCAGCAGATACAGCATAGTATTGAAGCTTCTCCTTATGTATGTTATTGTTTATGCACTATTGATTTCATGTGTGGCACGCTTAGCTACTTTAGAGATTAGTGGCCCACGAGCACAATCCTAGTAGGCTATTGTCAGTGCATTGTCGGAGTACTTCTTCTTAATGTTTGCCATTTACTATTGTCTATTATTATAATTCTTCTTATGTCAATTTAAAGCCTTTAATATTAGTTAATTGCCAGTGTGTTACTTGTTGAATTGCTGTTCAAAATCCGATACTTACTTCTTACGAGTATTCGAGAAGCATCTAACTTTATCAGAAGATTCCTTGCTTGATGCTCGAGGACTATTGTTTAACGTAACGTAATAGTGCCGATCCGAAGTAGAGGGTGGAGGACTTCTTAAGTTCTTAGTCAAGGGTGGATTACTTCGGCTTCGGCCAACACTATTCTTTAGTGTTGTAGTACTTTCTTCTTTGTTTGATTGTTGACCAGACTAGATAACTCCCGTCTTGTTATTAGTCTGTTGTGTGAAACGCTAGTACCGAGTTCTTGTATACCCCGTTATAGCAGATAGAACTCTGGAGGGTAGTGGCGTTTTTTGTTCGGCTGGCAGTACTCTGGGGTTGGGATCGTGTGTTTCCGTTGTGGCAGCGAGCCATACTCGAGTCCTGTGTAAGAGCCCTAGTGTACCCGAGTGCCCGGTCGTAACATGTGCAACTCTCCAACCCAAGAGTGAAACGTTACTCTCAAACTTTCTTCTACTCAACATCTGAGCTCTGGAACTCTCTCCCAGAATCAGTCTTTCCCTCTTCCTATGACTTAAATTGCTTCAAACTCCGTGTGTCCAGGCATTTTGGCTCGAACGTCCCTTGATTTTGGCCCTGTCACTCTTTCAACTATGGGGGAGGCACTCGCTATAGGCAGTTATGCCTTTTGCCTCCCTCAATCACATAGAAAAAAAAAAAAAAAAAAAAAGACTGTACAGTGGTTGGTAGAAGTTGTAGTTGTGATCAAGAGGTACTGTCCGTACTGTACAAGGAAGGGACTGGAGTTCTAGAAAAGGGGCTCCAGTCCCGACGTTACTCTTGACTTGTGTGCTGGCTTAAGTGTTGGTTTTTAGTTTGTTCCCTAGACCTCCATCAAGCTAGAAATGGCACCCCCTTCCAAGATTAGTTTGTACATTTTTCGGTATAAATATGTCCTGACCGAAGGCTAATTCCTCTTAAATTACAGGCTCGCTATCGCTTGCCAGGAAAAAATCGACACGTAATTGGCACGAACGATCTTAACATTTATAGAAATGAGGCGAAAGTCTTAATATAGCCAAACAAATTGGGCGAACGTCTTAAAATCTCAAACGCAATGGGCTAAGCATGAGGGAGAAAGGGGTCAAGAAAAAAATCCCTGAAGTGGAAATCTGCCCTAAATAATCCAATAGGGTTGATAGCCTCTGAAGTCCTATTTTAAGGGGGTTGACCTGTTTTTGTTTTTCCTTGTCTCTCTTTCTCTGTCTTTTATTCATTCGGCCCCATTCAGGCTACTGTTTTATGACGTTTATCCCCATCCAGGTGTCGATTTCTTCCTGGCGAGCGATAGCCAGTCGGTATTATATGGAGACATCCGGCTTCGCCGGAGACATGCTTTTATCGAAAAATGTACAAATTTAGCCAACTGAGGAGTTGAATACTTACGATAATACAGTATATATTGCACCTCGGAATTTTAAGTTCCCATTACAACCTATCTGTTCGATCGCTATTCAGAGCTTTGACCTACTTTGACTCCGATCTAAAAGGCACAACAACTATTTATCAGCCAAATCAGAAACTACTTTTAAGTAATGAACCCTTTAATTACGTTAATAGATATGATCAGATCAGATCAGATGAAGTATTGAGGGATAAGCCTTTACAACGGCACCTCGTATCTACATTATACTTTTCCTATTGTTCTGAAGCGTGTAGAGAGGGGAGAAGGGGTGTTGGAGAGAGAGGAAGCTGTTGGAGTGGCTTTGTTATGTGTGTTTAGTATATATACGTCGTCAGGATGTTCCCTGACTGGGTGCGAGCGTGTGAAACATGCTAGGACGTACTACCACACCCACTAAATGTCCGCCGTGGCAGGGATTCGATCCCGGGTCTTGCAGATTCACACGTGAGCGTGCTCACCACCAGAGATTGTGTATAGGAGTGAGGAGTCTTCCTATGTATTCTATTAATAAAAAGGTGCCTCTAAACGTTGCCAGTTACCCTTTTTCGATTTTTTTTTCTGCGCCATCTATTGCAGGGATCCAGAACTACTCAACGTGAATAAATCTACGGATGTAGCCTACCCTCCATTGATTTATTTTTATTATATGTACCGGTACACTACTTTTTTTTCTCTCTCTCTCTCTCTCTCTCTCTCTCTCTCTCTCTCTCTCTCTCTCTCTCTCTCTCTCTCTCATTCCGGGGAGATAGTCTAAGTGTCTATGTATTATGTAATTTGTTTAAGATGATACTATTGTATGAACAGCCATTGTATAATATTATTTAATGGAAATAAAATAATCTGAATCTGAAAACATAATCTCTCTCTCTCTCTCTCTCTCTATATATATATATATATATATATATATATATATATATATATATAGCCTATATATTATTTATGTTTGACCAAAGTTTGAGTGTGGCTGTGTACTTCCAGGTTAGTAACTTATATTACAATGTAAATACTTGTCTTTAATTGAGATTAGTTTTTCCTATAGGCTACATTCATTGTTAATAAATGTACAGTCAATATCAAATAATCATCAACAGCCTTCATGATCCATTGCAAACCATATCCTTATTCTCAAGGTCAACCACAGCCTCCTTACATCATCACGGAGGCTTGGTTCAGCTTGGTAAGCTATGTAATTAACCCCTTCTATACCGACGACGTCTTTTGATTTTATTCTGGCTACTAATCGATTGTATTCACTTTAGGAAGGATCTTTAGCAATTATAAGGCTTCCAACTATCTCAATCAACCCTTTTAACTACCACAGATCCTTTCTAAGCTGTATAAAATCGTCTACATATTGCTAGAATAAAATATAACATACGTCGACGGTACAGAAGGGGTTAATGGAGTATTGTTCACATTTCAGTGTAGGCAATACTTTGGAGTGCTTTTGCATATCAGTGTACTCTTAAATCATTGTATTCATAATGACTATGGCTGATATGGTGATAGTAAACAAGTTACATGAGTTTCTATAGACTCTACACGAGACACGTGTACACCATTACAGCAAGGGAGAGGAACTGTCAATAAACAGACGACAGAAGTATTTTCCCGCGATAGGGAGGAGCTATGCGCTATACCGCCATCTAGTGCAGGGTTCCAGCCAAATCTGTAAATAATGGCCAACTACTATTAACACGGCTGATTTTCCCAGACTCCTCTCTCCTATTCTTACTCTATGCTAACCACTCAACCACCACAGCTCAATGCACGATCAATAGCACGCCTTTGACGAGGTGATAATTATCTATAGTGAAATATAGTTTCCATTTAACAAAACATTTCCAAATAATGGAGGCCTGATTGCCAATCCTACTTATTTTGCAAGCTAATTTTCTCTTCACACAAGTCCTGAATTTCTCACCCACATAAGTTGTGACATAGACTACAGTAGATCTGGACTGGACACGAAAATGGAACTTTGCAGTAAGGGACCCAAATCGGAGAACGAACCACCAAGTTCGAACCTCGAAACCGCGAAAATGTGATATGTTCGCGGTTTCGAGGTTCGAACTTGGTGGTTCGTTCACCAATTGTGGGTCCCTTACTGCAAAGCTCCATTTTCGTGTCCAGTCCAGATCTACTGTAGTCTATGGTTGTGAGTATAATTACGTTATTTCCTATTTATCAGATCGACAACT